>WHVE01000740.1:0-64169 GCA_015178995.1 Trichophaea hybrida
AGCATGTGCGCGGCGGGAAGAAATGAAGGAAACAGCTTGGGCAAACGCGAAACAGGAAACCGATTAGAATCCAGGATGTCCCCGGCCAGATGCTCCGCACTGGCCTCGCACAGACTCGGGTAAAGGCGAAGTTAGATCGTTCAATTCCCCGATCCCATAGAGTTGTTTCCGGGGGGGGGAAATAATTGGAACACACATACCCCCGTCACCACACATAACGAACTGCTGGTAAAATCTACCAGGAACAGCAGATTTGCCACGCAAATTTTCCATGAGCTAACATCGATATCTAGGTTGGGTCTCTATTCCTGGTCACTTCCCCGTTCCTACAACAAAATCCAATACCTGATTGGGGGCACTTCTACCCCGTTGCTCCGAGTATATCGCTGGATTAAACTTAAACATCTCTGACTTTGCCTTCCATCCCCGAGTGCATACTGACGTATACCCGGCGTCCGTTTGACCGCACGGATAGCTCTATGGAGTATTTGTCTTGATCAGGTGTCTCAGATTACCCGACTCCGCCCCGCCCAGGTGTTATTTCCCAGACTCCCTTCCAGGCAGGTCAATGAGATACTGCCAAGGTTTAATCCAGGTTGTATTGGTTCAAAAACTTGGTCACATGTGGACAGCAAGAGATCTGCTTGTCAAGAACTATCCGATCCAACCGAGAGTTAAGGGATGGGAGGGAGGAGTGGTGGACATGGGTAAAGCGAAAACAATGAACTGTGATATACTGTAAGACTGAAAATCTAGCGAATCTCCCCTTAATCCCTAACCTTAAGATTAATGAGGCTGTAGGTTAAGATATCTTGGGACATCGTGAGTGTCCATCCTGTGCGGGAGACGTAAATGGCACACGCGGTAGAAATCGAGCAGATATTCTCGGCGCGGTAAATCTTCGATTCTGATAAGATATGGTTTACATATTGTACACCATCGCAGCGTCCCGCTAGAAATTCAATGGACAAGCGGCAAATCAAACGCCGGACTGTCTCGATGTTATAGAGAGTAGAGTACTTTACACTGCCGGAGCTGCGCGGACATCGCCTTGCCCCTTTTCCTAGTTCATCTATATATTGTGACAGTTCATCATTGCTGCGCAGTTCTCATGGCACATAACTAGAATTTCCGACCCAAAAAGCCTGATCACTCCACACTCAATCGGAAACTGTCTCGAAACGACGTTCTGTGGCGCTAAACATCTCCGCGGGAGCGCGATGGGGAGGATTCTAACCTTGTTAGGTTTTGGAAAATGACATTTCAGTCCAGCCAGCTACGCTTTCGGCAAAAATTATAGTTGGACTTTCCTCATTTGCTCAGCTCATGGGCCAGTGATTGCATGTTTGTAGTGCTGACATGGCTAAATTGCCGCCTAAGTCCATCTATTCGAAACACGTGGCATTTGAGTACTTCTCGCATGGCCAAGAAACTGAATTGTAAAGCGAAGAGGGCTGATCTAGATTATACAAGGCGGTGCGGGGCAGGCTCTGCCTCAATGTCCAAGGGTACATAAGGCAGGATTAACATGCATCTTTGGGCTTCTTTACCCAATTTGGAACATATTTCAGTTACTGTAGTGAATTTCGGGATGCATGCAGCAGTTTATATCAGAAAATCGTGATATCGATTGTTTGATGGAGCGCACGTGACTAGGCCTGGCACGTGACAGTATCAAAATGCCGTGTCAGGCATAGCGTACCGTACATTCGGTTAGCTGTTCGGCCTGCTTCTGGACGCTCGGCACTGTCGGAAGCTCTCAATTCTGCCCCGCTACCGTACTTCAAATCCCGGGCCTGAGAAAGTCCTGAATTTTGAGCGAGTTTTGGATCTCAAATCTAGGTGAGAGGTTGGTACCCTAGTCCTGGAATCCCATCGTTGTCCAATATACGCCGCCTTCTTGGGAAATAGCAGAGCTGATGTCGTTCGCTTTTATAACGCCTACTCTGCCCGCCCAAAATTTTAAGCTTCAGAGTTCTCTTCTGCTGTGTTGTAGCAACTTCTTGATTTTCTGCAACTTTGCTTTCCGAGACTCCTGGTGAGTTTCATCCAGTCATTTATTCGCAATATGTCATTCTTTTACCGTCTTACTCTTGCTTTCTCTGTCGTATCGCTTGCGGTATCGCAGATATCCGACTCCACTTTTTCTAAGCTTCCAAATGCTTTGACAATCCCTTCAAAATTTGACCCAATAATTCCAGCATACTGGACGGGACTTCCGCATCATAGAAGGACACCTTTTGCTGTAAGTTCCCGCTACACTACTATACTCTTGCCGCTGACCTAACAAACAAAGATCTCCCCCGATGGCACTACGGCATATTTGGCATACCTTACCACATCATATGCTTCTGTCGTCGTTCAGCCTGTCGATCCCACAACCTTTACGGCTAAGGGCTCTTCTGTAGAAATCCAGCGCGCTAGAGAGGTTTCTGGGCTGGTCGCTCAAAATGATGGGTTCGCTGTTCTCGTCAAGGTCGATACCGATGCCCCAGGTGTACCGTTCCCCATCGCAACGATTATGCGGTACAAAGGTACCACCAAGGCCTGGGAAAGAGCGGTCAACGGACCCAGTGTCAATGCACAATCTGGTGTAAGTAGTAACCGTCATCCCCTACCCACGACGTACAAGAGCTAAGATCTACCTAATATAGCATTCTTCGAGTCCTGACATGAACGGTGATCTTGTATATTCCGACAAGGCAGGGCTATACGCTGCCTACTTCGTCGTCGCTGGTAAGAATTTCTAACTCCGCTGATCTCTAGTACAGACCTGTAACCTTGAAATAGCATACAGCGGTGCGGCCAACGGTCACTACGGTGACTCGATTCAATACGTCGATGATACTGGCGCACTAAAGACAATGTCGGGCGCCTCCAGCACCTTCGGCTGTTCCCACAACACCGGCATAGCCTTCGAAGCTGCTGACGCGGCACCCTTTGCTTCCGTCTGCGCCGAGGACCACGGAAGCATCTGGCTCAATACCAACACTCAATATATGGGCGGTGTGAAGATTGCGAACGAGAACACCACCAACGGAGTTTCCGGAGAGCCTATGGGTGGTATGGGAGGATCCTACAGCGCACTGTCCCGCTTCATTGGTTCTGACCAATACATCTTTGCCTGGGCGTCTCGTGGTGCTGTCAACCTAACACCGGACACTTGGATGGGTGATGGATACGTTCAGTCTTCACCTAGATGGCTTAACCACAATGCCGCGATCTCAATTATGGCGACGAAATCGACGCTAGCGGGCGCGCAGGCGATCTCCCAGGTCGGTGCCAGTTCGGGTGATTCCCAAGTCATTTGGGTCACAAAGAGTGATTCGGTGGACCATCAAAATATCCATGTTGCCGCGTTTAACGACAACTATGCGCTGGTGACCTACGAAATACTTGATAGCCCCGACTGTCAGCCTGTGCCTTTGTCCTGCACTGGGACTTTCTCGGGTACGGGTATGCAGCTTGTTGATAAGACCGGAAAGTTGATCGGTTCGCCGGTGGTGGCAGCGGATGCGTACGTTGCTGGTGACATGGTGAATGTTGGTGACAAGCTCTGCTGGCCATATGTCCAAATGACCTGGGATTTGAGCCAACCAAAGAGCAATGGCACATACACAAACAAGATATCGTTTGCCTGTATGGGTCTGCAGGGAGGTAGCACCACACCAACCTCGAACACCGGCTCCAACCCGAACTCCAACTCGAACTCAAACCCAACCACACCAAAACCAACACCGTCGCCTATGCCCAGATCTAACACTCCTGCGCCTAGTGTACAGGATACCACACCCAAGGATGTCGACTCGACACAGCAGCCGGCCAAGAACACGACGCAGCATCAAAACGATACCACAAAACCCAAGGATACGACACCAGTCAACAGTTCGTCAAATCCTAAGTCAAATTCTCAGAATTGTGAAGGCTTCAAAAAGTGCACTTCTCAGACTGATTGTGGAAGCGGATATAAATGCCTCAAAGTCAGGGCTGGACGCAGTGTGTGTGTTCCAGCAAGTTGAAATCCATAGGATCTTTAATTATAGTGTTTTGTAAGTATGTATATGTTGGATCCAGGGGGGTTTAGTACGCTGGAGCTTTCTTTTTCTTTTTCTCTTTCTCTTTTCTTATAGACCTGCGGTAGAATCCAAATACAATGGCTCATCCCCAGGCTCTTCCTACAGCATTGTGAAAATTGAGCAAAATCTCCCTAGAAGTGAAGGAGAGTTTGATATGGGCAAATTTTTTCTCTCGTATGCTCTCAAATCCAACTTTACTGAGCTCGCTTTAAAGTATTTAGGCGGTCAAAAGCAACTGACGCCCAATTGTGGTAGGTTGCACCCAATCCGCCAATTGTTTTTCACCACGTACACAGCCTAAAAAGAAAGTCTGGGGACCACAAAACATCTGATGAAGGTGTCAAAAATAACTGTCGATACCATGAATCGAACATGGGTCTGCTCGGAGTTGACGAGCCACAACGAGCCGTACTAACCACTATACTATATCGACTTGTACACGAAATCCCTGTTGTGGCTCGGCTAAACCCTTTACAGAAACCCTGTTTGGATCCCTGCAATTATTATTATAAGTATATACACATGCGTGCATATGCATTGTCACCCCGAAGCATTCTCATTGTTATAATTATTTTTTATTATTTATAAGTATATACACATGCGTGCATATGCATTGTCACCCCGAAGCATTCTCATTGTTATAATTATTTTTTATTATTTATAAGTATATACACATGCGTGCATATGCATTGTCACCACGAAGCATTCTCATTGTTATAATTATTTTTTATTATTTATAAGTATATACACATGCGTGCATATGCATTGTGACCACGAAGCATTCTCATTGTTATAATTATTTTTTATTATTTATAAGTATATACACATGCGTGCATAAATATACAACAGTGAATAACAGTTCACAGGGTGGATATATAGCACCAGAGATATTGTGGCAGAGTCACTGGAAGATATACAGCGGTGGATACATAGTGGTGAATCTAGATATATAGTGGCAGATATACGGATATACAGCCATAGATGCTCAATTTCTGAAGTTGCTCACAGAACCCAAGCGGTGGATACATGTACACAGTGGCACTGGCAAATATCCAGTGGCGGATATTCAGCAGCTGAGATCGCAAGCTGTTTCTGAGCGGCAGCCAATTCTGTATCATTGAAGCAGGCCGAAATCAAGCACATCTGTCAGATATCACTCCCAGTCCACCATTCCCAAATAGAGTTTACTGGAGGCATCATTCTTGAGGCGGCAAAGCCGCCTCCGGTGCTTGTTTGTTTGTAATCATATGTTGTTGTTTATTCATACTGTATTTACTCTAGCTAGAGTATGACAGGGCCCTTATCCACTCCGCCTCCGGGCGAGCCGGTTAGATGGCGAAGCTCCCACCCGCTACCCTCCGTCCCCGCTGTTTGTAATCATATTGTACTCCCTGATGCTTCCACAGCCAAGGCTGCTTCCAAGTCACATCACCTGATGTTCACCTCTCCCCACCCCCTCCCTACTCTTCCTCGCTATTTCCACCCTCCTCTGCCTCTTCTTCCTCGGCCCCCTCCCTTTTCCCGGAAACTCTTTGGATCCCTGCAATTGGTTTCACTAAACATTTTTCAGATCTACAAAGTACCATACAATAACATCTTTTAGGACCTTTGGGGGGGAGGGAATTGTACCAACCATATAGATTGTGGCCAGCATGGCTGGCAGATATCTAAAGGCCTACTTCCCAGCCAGGCCGTTTAGAAATACTGGTCAAGCGGGTGTAAGACCTGCAAGAGTGCAAGCTGTGCTATATCCACACAACATCACTTTCTATTCTCTGCTCTTTATTCTTTTCGTTCTTCATATGACACTCCTGATGGCTAGATCCAAAAATCCCTGGTGGAAAGGCAAGGCTCAAGAGGGCTTCTGCACTAGGTATTACCAAGGATGCATTCCAAATCCGCGAGCCAAACGATACTACAACCCCATGGTTCCCAAGAGTTCAGGATTCGATACTCAAGATATATATCGACCAACTGGAACTTTGGAAAGAGTGTGTACACCTACAATCACTATCTCTGGTAGACTGGAGTTGGATATGGTTTCATGCTTACCGAAACCAGGTTTCATAACTTCATTGTCGATGAAGCGAAGCTATCCCCATCCAACCTTTTTCCATCTGTTGAATGGATCCAGGTGTGAATCCGCTGGCTTGGGAGTGTCTGCCAGGGCCGGATTGAAGAAACAATCACTCAGAACAGCATGCATACGTACTGGAGTCAGTTCTGGAAGATCATACATCGAACGATGCACAAGGAATTCTCGGATGAAGTACACCTCCAGATAAACGATGTAAGCAGCACTGGAACTTCTTGTGTTAAGATCCATCGTTTAAGGATGCCAATAGTATATTCTTGCGAACTTGGCCAAAGGTTCAGAGTAGCTGGAGATCAGACTGACTAAGAAAAAGAAACCCAACCAAATATTTTCCACCGAGGACGTTCGTCTCGTATTGTAGTACCTCTGGGGCAGAGATGATCGCGTCTATATTGATGAGTGCTATTGAGTGCAGATTGCATTGCTCATTCAACTCTTTACATATAGTTGTTGTCGCCCTGGTGCCCTTGTGGAGTCGAAGTGCCATGTTGGCAGCAATCAGGTACTCCTGTACAAGGTAAGAGTACCCTACTATTGACATAGTTGTACTGATGTTGATGTTTAATAGTATTGCTGCATCGGTTCAGTAATTGGGGACAAGGGGATCGCAGAGCTGGTTATGGACATTCAAATCGTCTACTTAAAGGGAAAAGCTGGAACTGAACAGTATCTGCATATGACCAACTCACCTGTTATATGTACTCCGCTGAAAAAAATACCATCAAGAAGTTCCACTCCATCAGATTAAATCCGACTTCGGATTCGGCATGGATCCAATCGTACTCTTTCTGGCTTTGGCATTTGCCAATGATGCCTTTGACAATCTCACTCCAGAGACTTTAATAGATAAGCAACAAGCACAGACATGTGGATCCAGGTAGTTCTTATGGAATGAGTCAATCCTCAACAAACCAGTAATTCGTCTGTGTAATACAGGAATGAGCAGTAGTAATAAAGGGAAGAATTACAGTGCATTATTACGGGAGTACAATGATATCTTATGGCGGGCAGACTTTTTGGGGAGTGGTCCTCTGCATGGAATGCGGAAGAGCACTGCCAACGAGTTACATTGATTGCCTGCCACTGCTCATGCTATCGAACCTAAAACCGACATGAACTTTTCTAGGGAAAATCTCCGACCCAGAACTCTGCCAAGTGATGGGCCATGAAAAAGAATCTACTTTTTCCAAGTACTATGCCTCAAAAACTGCCATCGCCAAGACAAGTTCCTCTGACGTTCAGCAGGATGCTGCCTCTGTGATGACTGAAGTCACTCACCCATGGACAATCCGCCGATAGACAGAGTCTTGGCCAGCTTCAAGTGCACCCCTGGTTTACATCCCATCGGAGGATTTCCATCCAGTCACGCTGGAGTGGTCTCAAGAAGAACAGAAGCAGCTGTTATGGGGGTACTCCTGCGTGTGTAAACGCTGATCGGTATCGTTGCACGCGTCATTGGTACAACCTAACTTTGACGACTAAGACGAAGCTGAAGAAGTGGATTTCAAAAGTAACTTGTCGTAGTCACTGAAAGGTGTGTAGGTGTACTGGCATGTGCAGGGGTACGGCCGTCCTTCAAAAGTTGTACGAGTCTTGGAGATACTCTTCGGATGACTCGTCAATAGGTACTTGCGAGGGATACTCGCCTGTCTCGCAGAAGTGGAAATATGAGTCCACGAGATTGTTGTATCGTAGGAATTTGTAGAGGAAATCGAGATGTGCCTCGGTTTCGCAATACTGATAGAGGTAGGCTGCGTTGTAGAAGATAATGTCTTCATGAAAATATTTGGACATAGATAATAGATATTCTTAAGGTAAAAACTTAATAATATTTCAGGTGGTTTTCCGCTGTTGTTGTTCTGACTGTGGATTGCTGATAGAGCTTGATCGTTGTATTTAAACAGGTGTTTAAGGTGGTCTTTTATAGGTGAGCATTTCCAGTCAGAGGTATATCAGTAAGGTGTGACTGTACTTCTCTATCACTATCATGTGTGTATATAGTACTATCTCGATAACACTCAGTCCACCAAAGTGGGTGTTCGCACAAAAACCGATCGTTACTACAACGCCGATCTCAGTAGTTTGATTGTGGAGAGTTCCGTTTGACAAGGTGTGGAGGCGTAAGCTTCCACCAGGCATCCCAAAGATTATCCTGCATAATACGATGTTGCTGACATGCACATGGGACCATTACTTCGTATTAGCTCTCTTTCTTCTGCATGAGTGGAATAGTGATCAAAGATTTAATGAGCTGCCAACCCATACTTTGCCATGTACCTAGCGTCATCACATCTTATCCGTGTTCCCCGTAGGGGGTGCGCTCTTTCAGTTATCGCGTTTGCAAATGTGGCAGAGCTGAGGATCGACGGTCTAGGTCCGAACACTTATCTTTCAGGTAGAATCAACTACCGGGGCGCAGTTAACTTATCTCCGTTGATTACGGGTCACGGGAAGATAGTCAAGTCCCTCATACTAAGATAATATCGTTCGTCCAACCATTCTCGGGGAACTAACTTTTAGTTTCCGATCATAGTTTAATCCCCATACTAGTTTGATATTGAGTAACACTGGTCTGATTCATAACGCACAGCTGACCCTAAAGTCTCTGCAAGGCAGTTATGTTTGCTTCGGCAGTATGACTTGGTATTTCTCATGCCTTGGCCTGCGCCGAAGGAATATTCCTTCAGTCACAGTCTGATCGAGTGTGCATATTATCTTCGCGTGGATTAGCTAGTCCACTATGCTAAGACACAGTATTGGAGCTTGGAATATTATGGGAATTTCACCCGGCTTTGTTGGGCCTTCCGCTCACTCATCAGTAGACATCCTCAGGGGTGTATTCTTATCCACTTGACACAAGCTGTCACGTGGCAAGCCTGGGAGACTAAGTCCGATGTACCTCATATGCATGATAAGGGAAAACCCCTAACAGCAGCTCGATAATGTTGCCATTCGACTCATGAGGTACAAGGTTGCAGGTGATCATGGGGTCGCCTGGCGGATTCATCACTGGTAGCTTGGTTGCTTTTCGCTACCATTGGATCAAGAAGGTAATAGTTTTGCCGATGGCAGTTGGAAGGAAGAGTTGAATGCCAGCAGTTTTGTGGAGGGACTGATTTTCAGATGAATCTGAGAATTTTTCCTTCCTGAGTTGATCAAGGGTTCGGCAACTGTTTCTGAAATGGATGACCAACCTAGTACAGGCTCTCCTGTCCTTTCAGCACTTCTTCAGAAGGCTGTACTTATTTGTCCTTTGCCAGGCCAGGTTTGCCATCTGGCATGGTGGATTCATCGCCATTTGAACCATGACATCAAGGTTATTCGCATGGTCTCCGAAGATTCTGCCAACAGGCGCAGCAATGTTATAACAATTTTCAGAATTCCCCCTGGTCCCCCGTTTTCATCACCACCACCATGATTAAGGTTACCGGGCTCCACCGCGTGGCTGCCAATCATGCGGTGATTTTTCAGAAGTCTTGGGTTCCCAACGAGCAGCGACAAGCTTTTGGACAGATTGAGTGGGTCAGATGCGTAAGCCTCACACCTGGCTTGTCAACACTGGTCCAAATGGCTTCGATGATAGAATGACTGTGCCCCATATGGTCAATGGTACTACTTAACTATGTGTTTTGCATGGACTGATGAATTGTTCGATGATAAGCAAGGAGGACATCTACAATATTCCCAAAATACATATTGAGGGGACTGCCATTCAGGCTGGGATGTTGTCGCAATCAGAATAGCTGTCAAGGTTTCAAGGCTCGGAGTTCTAGGGATTATAAAAACCAAACGGGAGGATACAGTGATCACGGGTACTGCGTAACAAACTAGAGACTCGAAATCCGGAATCACAGAAGTGAACAGAGGTTGGTGCCGAAGCTATTGATTGTTTTGTAGACTAGAGAACGAGTGAAGAACAAACCTATCCTCCGCAAATCCAGCATCCTTATATACAGTTAACGTGACCGTCGTCACCTTTGCTCACTCGTTCCGAAATACATCCTAACTCCACCCAACTATGTACGCAACCCTTTCAGTTCGCAGCCTACGCCATAACCATCACGCGATATTTACAACGCAACCAACAAAACCTGATTCCAACCAACAAAACCTGATTCCAACCAGTGAAAACATGATTTCCTTCGTATTCCTGTATCCCAATCATCGATCCATATTCCTCCCTCGATCCTCACTCGACACAACCGTGACAGTAGCTCCCCCTTCCACAGGCCGAGTTCCTACAAGGCTATTGATCCGGGTTTGCCAGGTTGTTCTTTGTGGAATACATCGATTGCTTGAAGTCCGTCCACATTGATTGCCGGTTCCCAGCTTTGTTCATCATAGCCCTTGCATTTGACTAGGTACTGCAGTTGTCGTCGAAACATCCTCGAGTCGTCGATGCCTTCCACTTCGTATTCTTCTTCTCCGTCCACGATAACTGCAGGTGGTGCGGATTTGATTTGCCCTGGCAAAGGATCTTCCGATACTTTGGTCAAGCGGGATATTGGTTGCACTGGATGAATGTGGAGATCCTGGGGTAACTGTAACCGATAGGCCCATGAACTGATGACCTCCGTAATCTTGTAGGGTCCCAGGCGTTTCCAGTCAAGTTTCTTGCTGGGTCGTTGTGTTGTAATGTTCCTGGCGTCCATCCAGACTCGATCCCCAACCTTCATCTGCACTCCCTCCCGACGATGCTTGTCCGCTTGTTCCGCCTGGATATCTTGCACTCGAGTCATTTCAGCCTTCATCTGTTGGAAGATATCGTTCATTTTCTGGGAGAGGATGTTTGCGTTTACTTCCCTGATATCGTTTCCCTTCTGAATCGGATGTTGACTAAAGGTCATTCTTGGGTGAAATCCGTAATTGCCAAAGAATGGTGAGCATCCTGTTGTTTCCGAGGCGTGATTGTTCGATGCGAATTCTGCCATTGGTAGCCACCGTGTCCAGTCGTTCTGTTGATAATTGACGAAGGCCCTGAGGTACTGTTCCATAATGGCGTTCATTCTTTCTGTTTGTCCATCTGTCTGCGGATGAAACGCGGTTGACAGTCTTCGTTCGATTCTGAGTCTTTCACAAACGTGTCTCCAGAACTCTGACGCGAATTGGGGTCCTCTGTCCGATACTATGGTGTCTGGTAAGCCATGTAACTTGAACACCTCTCGTATAAACATCTCGCCCAGCTGCTTGCCCTCTGTATCGTCCCGACATGGTACTAAATGTTTCATCTTTGACAACCTATCAACCACTACCCATATGGTATTATACCCCTCGCTCTCCGGTAGTCCCACGACAAAATCCATACTCAGATC
This sequence comes from Trichophaea hybrida, assembly GCA_015178995.1. Classification (NCBI taxonomy): domain Eukaryota; kingdom Fungi; phylum Ascomycota; class Pezizomycetes; order Pezizales; family Pyronemataceae; genus Trichophaea; species Trichophaea hybrida. The sequence goes on from WHVE01000740.1 coordinate 11,484, forward strand.
CTTCCACGGTTGTTGCGGTATTTCCAGTGGTTTGAGCCATCCGTGGACTTTCTGGTGGATTGCTTTGCTGCGTTGACATACGTGGCAGTTTCGTACGTATCTGTCCACGTCCTTCCTCATACCTGGCCATTAATGACTTGTTTTGAGGAGTTCGAAGGTTTTTGCTCGTCCTGGATGTCCTGCTGCTGGTGTATCGTGATGATCCTTTATCAGTTGAAGTTTCTTCGAAATTTCTTCGCTGATGATTTCCGTGGCGTTGGCACACAGTCCTTCGCTGCTGTCATACGGGCAGTCCTTGCACACCCTTTGAATCCAATTCCACAGCTCTTCTGAGCTAATTTCATCTGCTTCTCGACTGACTACTTCCGCAAACGCTACCACCAATCCCTTCTGTATTCTTTGGTCAAGATTTTCTGTCTTCAGCATGATTTGTTGGATTTTTTCTGCCCCCCCCTTCAGAGGAATGTCTCCTGGCATTCTGGTGAGTGCATCGGGCTTCTGACCCTGTTTTCCTGGACAGTATATGATCTTGAACTTTAATCTTGATAGGAATTCCGACCATCTTGTTTGCCTTCTATTGAGCAGCTTTGATGTCATGAAGTATTCGAGATTCTTGTGGTCTGTCAGTATTTTGATAGGATGTACTGACCCTTCGCATTCCGGTCTCCATTGTTCCAGACTTTTAACGATGGCTCCCAGCTCTTGATCATAGATTTCGTAATTTTCTTCCGCTGGTGTATGTTTCTTTGAAAAGAATGCCACTGGATGAAGGATTCCCTGATCGTCGTACTGTGATAATACTTCCGCGGATACATAACTTGATGCGTCGGTTTCCAGGACAATTTCCTTTTCGTAGTCGAAGTGTGCTAGGACTGGTGCTGTTGTAAATGCTTCCTTCAATTCGGCAAATGCTCTCTTTTGATCAGGCCCCAGTGAAAAGGTACCAGTTTCTTCGTAAGTTTGGTTAATGGTTGGACCACCCTGCTATAATTTCTTATAAACCTTCGGTAGAAGTTTGCAAATCCTAAAAACGCTTGAACTTCCTTCAGCTTGCCAGGTGCTTCCCACTCCTTCACCGCTGTTACTTTTTCCGGGTCCATTCTAATCCCATTTATCCCAACTATCAATCCCAGATACTTCACTTCCTGTTGATGAAACTCGCATTTTTCCACTTTCAGATACAGACCGGCTTCCTTAAGCGTCGTCATTATTGCTCTGATGTGTTCCTTATGTTCCTTTAAATTGTCACTGTAGATAAGGATGTCGTCCAGGAATGCTGTGCAAAAGATGTCCAGAAATGGACGAAGAGTATCGTTGATGAATTCCTGAAAGCTAGCTGGTGCATTGGTGAGTCCGAAGGGCATAACGAGGGATTCAAACAGGCCATAATGGGTTCTAAATGCTGTTTTCCATTCGTCTCCTTCTGCTATTCGGATTATATTGTAGGCATCTCGGACATCCAATTTGGTGTACCATTTGGCTTTTGATAATCTCAGCAGGGTTTCCTGGATTAATGGTAATGGATATCGATTGTTTATCGTTCCTTCGTTGAGTCCTCGATAGTCCACGCATAGTCGTAAGCCTCCATTCGGTTTAGGTGCGAACAACACCGGTGCTCCGCATGGTGGTGATGACGATCTGATGAATCCTTTTGACAAATTCTTTTCAATCCACTCTTTTAGGACCTGAAGTTCTTCTCTTGACAAGCTGTATATTGGTCCGAAAGGTGGGGTGAATCCATCTTGGAGTGTAATCTTATGATCGTATGGTCTGTGTGGTGGTAGTCTTTCAGCGATTACTTGTCAAAGAGGGGGAGAAACTCATGATATTCCTTGGGAATTAATTGTTCCAGCGGTTTTTCTTGAAGGTCCTTTACTTCTAGGGCCTTGTTGATTTCATATAGGGTTACCGCGTACACCCTGAGTTTCTCCTTCTTATTCTGTCTCATAAATGGAGCTGCTGCTATGGCGCATATGTCCAGTTTTGGTCCATCGGATTCCGTTGTTTCCATATGATTTCCCCATACCCATATGCTCGACTGATGTTGACAGTGCTTCTGGCAGTAATCGCTTTCGAATTCTATTCGTTTCTTTTGGAATTTGACAGTAACATCGTGAAGTTGTAGCAATGGTAATCCAAGTACAATTGGATAGTGTCCAAGTTTCGTAACGAATGCTGGTAATTGCTTCTGATGTCCGCGTATGCCTAAGCTCAGTTTTGCCATAGTGGTGATGGTTCCTGATTCGATGGGCCTTCCATCTATAACTTCTAATCCTCTTGATTCTTCGAGTTCTTGTTCTTGTAATTGATGATGGCGGACGAAATCTTTGTCAATAAATGCTATTCCAGTAGCTCCGCTGTCTATCAAAGCGTGGGTATCAATGATTTTGTCTTCTATTTTCACCGAGCATTTCACAACGAGATGTTTGCTTTCCATAGAAGACTCTTTTATTTCTGCGCTTGATATAGAAAACTGCGAAATACCAAAACTAGCATTAACTGACAAAGGAGATTCGTTTCCAGCGCAATTGCCATCCTTATTGCACTGGACTAAACTTTTCCCGATTCCACTTCCTTTCCTTTTCCTGTTGTTGAATCTGCATCCCCTTCATTCGCTGCCTTCCTAAACGGTGTCACTTCCGTTTGTCCTGATGCTGCCTTCAGCTTCCTTGGGCATGATGCCGCGAAATGTCTGCTATCCCCACAGTACATACATAATCCTCCTTCCCTTCGTCTCTTTCTTTCCTCAGGTGTGATCTTCTTTCCTTTCACTGCCGAAAGGTCCATTGGAGCGGGACCGTGATAACCTGAAACTGATCTTGCTGGTGCAGCGTCTGGGGCGGATGTGGTGTTGGTCGTTGAATCGGATCTTTTGTAACTCTCCCATTTCCCAGATTGCTTTTCCGCAGCTCTTCTTCTCAGTTGCGAGTCTCTTTTTGACACCATTTTGACGAATTCAATCATGCTTTCTGGCTCCTCGATATGTTGTATGGAGTCTTTGAGCTCGTTGGATAATCCCTTTCGTAATGCGTCCAGTTGTGCATCTTCGTTCGACTTGGTGTCTACTATGAATCTTTGAAATTCCGCGTAGTATTGGGAGAATTTGCGGTCTCGTTGTCTGAGTTTCTCGAGTTCCCTTTTTGCCATTGCTGCTCTGTCCTGATCTCCGAATGCTACATCAAGCAGGTCAACTAGATCTTTCAAGGTGTTGAGCTTGACTTCCCCTGATATTTCGTCACAGTGTGGCATTAACAGTGCCAGAGCCACTCCTTTTAGACATCCAACAGCATACCTCAGTTTCTTCTGTTCGTTGTTGAATGCCTTCGGTTTTCCGGCTATCTTTAACGCCAACTGCACCTTCCACCCTCGAAGTTCCTTCCTATCTTCTCCTGAGAAGCTGGTAATATCATTTACCTTTTCTTCGCACTCCTCCCTGTCCGTCCTTTCTCTTGTTTCTCCCCTTCTTCCTTCCGTCAACTTCAGGATCCTGGTTACCTGCTGTCGATTTTCTTCCACCAGGTCCCTGAATATCTCCATTTGAGCCTGAGCATCTTCCAGATCTTTCTTCAGTTCCGCCAGGTCTGGATTTGATTCCTCCAATGCTTGTTTTAGAATCCGGATTCCTTCTTCCAGATCCCCATGACTGCATGCCTGCGGTGTTGTTTCGGCGGTTGCTGCTTGTTGGGTAAGCAGTAATTCCTGCTTCAAGTTATCCCTCTCTTGGACAACTGTTTCTCCTTCTGCCAACAGCTCCGATATTTGTGCTTCCGCATTCTTCACAGATTGCTGTTCCTTGAGCAATTCGTTCAATCTGCTGGTTGTCGGTAGTTGGCACAGTGCTGTTAGCCCTCTGTTGATGTCCGTGATGTGACTCCTGAGCTGTGTTTCGTTCATGATTCCCGTATTTTTTGCTGCTACGTTTTCCAGTTCTATTTGTAAAGCTCCAGTCAACGTGACGTCGCGAGTTGGTCTCGAGGATTCTCCGGACATCTTTCTGATGATGTAGAGAGGCGGCTGTGAGAAGGCGAGGTTCTGACAAACAGTCTCTGACTTTGTCTATGTTGTCTTGGATTTGTTGAACTGCCGCTTCGATTTCTGCTTCTAGAAACGGGTTGACCATCTATCAGAAGAACACCTCGTGTTTGCTGGGTGTTGTTACGATGATCAGCGGGGTTGGTAAAGGGGCCGGGTGTAACTCGCAGTCAACTCCCTTTCCCTTGTTCGCTTTTCGTTCGTTGTAATCCGCCCACGAGATTTGGCTTTCTATGTCCTTCTGTATTGTTTTGATCGTGGATTCAGATTTTGTTGATGGAGCTTCTGCTGCTCTGCCGATTGTTGTATGTGTCCCTCCGCAGTTATGTTCGCAGTAGCATGGTTCCTCGTTCTTGCAATCGATGTGAAGACCGTAATACTTGGATCAGAAGTTTTTAAATACTGTGTCGTCGATTTGGAGGCCTCCTCCGTTGCTTGCAGCTTCTGTCCAGTAGCCATTCCAAGAAGATACCGCTTGTGGTTCGTCCCAGAAGTATGCTTCCAAAGGTTCCTCAGGTTCGTTGAGGATAGCGTCGATGCTATCAAAGGCGTTCAGGGGTTCTTGTTCGAAGAGGTTGATGGTTCGACCAGCTAGGTCGAAGAAATTGATTCGGGATTGTTGAGAGTTATTGCTGTCGTACACTGGCATTTAAAACAGCGTGGATCCTTCTCGTCGATGTTTCCACAGGCACACAACGCAGGAGTGTCTCCAAAAGCTGTGTACTGTGAGCTTGTTTTCGAAGTTTCCAACTGACTTAAACACGGAACAAAGGGGGTCGCAAGGTCTGTGGCAAAAGTAACAACCGCTTTGATGAAAGTAGCGGCACATATACTGAATTATAACCGGTAGAATCGATTGTAGACTCGTTCTTCTGTCAAGGTTTCAAGGCTCGGAGTTCTAGGGATTATAAAAACCAAACGGGAGGATACAGTGATCGCGGGTACTGAGTAACAAACTAGAGACTCGAAATCCGGAACCACAGAAGTGAATAGAGGTTGGTGCCGAAGCTATTGATTGTTTTGTAGACTAGAGAACGAGTGAAGAACAAACCTATCTTCCGCAAATCCAGCATCCTTATATACAGTTAACGCGACCGTCGTCACCTTTGCTCACTTGTTCCGAAATACATCCTAACTCCACCCAACTATGTACGCAACCATTTCAGTCCGCAGCCTACGCCATAACCATCACGCCATATTTACAACGCAACCAACAAAACCTGATTCCAACCAACAAAACCTGATGCCAACTAGCAAAAACCTGATTTCCTTCGTATTCCTGTATCCCAATCATCGATCCATATTCCTCCCTCGATCCTCACTCGATATAACCGTGACAATAGCTGCTCGGGTGTTTCTAGGTCAGCTTGGGTTTGGAATTTCATTGATAGGTAGTTTAGAATGTTTTTTTGTTTTGTTGGGGTGCATTTGGGAGTATTCTTTGTGGTTGTATGGAGTTCAGGTAGGGGTATTTTTTCAGCTGTTACTGGGTTTCTTGTTCAAAATGGGCTAGATTTTCTGTATCTCTATTATGTCCCATGTGTGACTAGGTCTAGATGTTAGAGAATCGATGGCTTTGGGTTACAATATATATCCACTGGATCTTACATGAAAAACAAAATGCAGTTCTGAAGAATTACTTATGGTGGTGGTCGAGCTGTCAGGTGAAACTTGCATGCCCAAAAACAGAAATAGAAAGCAAAGGCGATTCGGATCGTATTCCAAATAGCGCAACATTCAATCCTTATTTCCTACCCTATCCCTGGTGCATTTACCACACACCGGGACTAAGCTCTGCAGCTGCTTTCAGCTTCCAAAGCGGTACTAGCAATGTTTCATATGTGCGCTCGGCCTGCCCAAGCTGTTGCGACAGACTGAGCTCCAGCTGAAAGCTTCCAGAGTATGCAAAGATCAAGTGACAATAGATGCTTAAGTTCGATATCATACCATCTGATAGTCACTTGATTTTTGTGAATGGGAGTCAGGTGTGCCATGGAGCATCCCCCTGGCAACCGCCAACATAATATGATATTGTTGTCCATTCTGCTCCATTCCATCTCACTCCTTTTTATCATCTCTGCACACCTACAGCTTAACCCGCCTGCCTGCCATTCAAATCATCACAGCTCCACCTGGACTATAAGCCCCTATTCTATCAACCATTCTGTGAATGCTTTCCCCTACCAGATCTCGTCTGCAGGTGAACTGACTGTATCTGGATTGGCACGATTCACACTACAGAAGATATACGATGTGCATTCAGCTTGAGATTGCATATAGCTGTGGCGCAGTACTGCATAGGTTTGATCGCTGCAGGTTCCAAATTTTGAGCAACGGAAACTGCCCAAGGGGTGCATCTCAGATTCCGATGCTGTCCCATGACACGGAATGCAACTTTGACCAGCACGATCACCATTGTTGCGGGATTCTGAAGCAGCACTGTCTGAAGATTGATAGAGAGAACTATTGACCTCTAACTCAGATGATTCATTCAGGTTCGCCTATTAGAGCTCGAGTTAGTCAATCCAAGCCTGACGACTTCGTGCTGCTCATGTTCGAACATGTTCAGCTACTGGGAACTGCGCTGGCACCAGTGCGGAATGTGCAACACCAACAAAAATGAAAGTGTCCATCATATGTGTACAGCTATTCTTATGGTAGAGTATTATACACATTCGATATAGCAGATATCAGCAGCTCAGGCACTCCCGAAAACTTTGATGCCGAGCATGGGGCTTGCATCCAGCTCAACTACGTCTGAGTCTAAATCCAGCCACCTTACAATGGTAAGCAGTCCTGAAGCCCGAATACCTGTCTGTTTTACTAATTGATTTTTGAACTCAGTGTATGGATTAGCCGCTCAGGTGCTCCTCAACTTCAGTGGGAATGAACAGGTTGTCCTCTTCGATGCGAACCACTGTGTCAACTTGAGTTTTCCTATACGAAAAAAGAGGTTCTCCAGGTGCGCCTGTGCTGTATTCGGACCTCTTCTTCTCAAATCACATTTAGATATATTCTCATCACCTATGGCCACACAACGTCCTAACCTTACCGCTTCTCAAGAGTGAGATTTTGAGCACTCAGCAAGGACTGCCAGATAAAAAGGGTTCCTATATGTTCTCAGACATGTATGGCCAAATGAATCCCTAATTTGTATCAAGCTAACCTTCAGGGCCACCAGAATGAACTGGATCATGTCGAAGAAGATGATGATCAACACCGAGAGCATGACAACTATCCCACTACCGGTTTAGACTACGATGATGATGAGCTACTGTCAACTCATGAACGGAATAGACGCAGTGGCAACACAGGCTGAAATTGCCCGAAATGAGCTCGCTCAGATACCGTCCAGGTGACAGACTGACACCAAAGAAATAGATCCAATTCAATCCCTAGGAGCACCGATGCAGACCGTTCTCGGTTGTTAACGCAATCACAATTACCTCAAGGCACTCCACGTGGATCTGCTAGCCAAGATATGACATTCCTTGTTCTAGTGAACCATGCCAGACAGTGGCCTGCAAGGAGTTGGGATTCTTCAGCTACCTCTCCACCTATTGAAGGTGCATCAGGGATGAAGAGCAACAAGGAAAGCAAGGTGCCACTCCATGACAAAGCAGCTTTTGATTTAGCAAAGGACTTGTTGAGATCTGTTCTGTATACTGAAAACCCCTGGCCGACCTCTCAAGAGGACGAATTGGACATTTGCGATAAGGTATGGGATGAAAGCCCTTGACACCATGACTGTCCAGCAGAGAGCTGTTGGCATACTCAACAGCACACAACACATGTGAAAGCGCCCCGCTGGACCCAGTGAGCACATCATTGCCCTGACACATGGAATAGTAAGTTGTCCAAGTCTTCTTCATTTCAAAGTTTGATAATAATAATTATCAACATAATACAGATATGGAGGAAAATCAGCGGTATGCGGCGTTGACTAGTCACTACAGTGAGGCTTATGGTGACTTCACTGTACTTGTTGAAGATAGAAGAGAAGCTTCTATGTCTACAGCAGGTTGCCGCTTTGCTGAATGATGACTCTTGGATTGGGAAATCGATATAGGTGCCACCAACCATATGGGTCCACGAAGCATATTTGTGCGTTGGTGGTGATGTCCAGATTCTAGTAGTTTGTGATATGTGATATAATGAGCAGATGGGGAAGTATGGGTCCACGGAACAGCACTGTGGGAACTAGTTTGTAATATGTGATATGCGATACAAATATTGTATATCAATCTAAACAGCCTAAATTGTCTAGCTATGTTGTGTCACTACCAACTGATAACTGTTCTAAACAGAATTCCGGAAACACTCTGGTTCCCAAATTCTGTTTTTACTGGCCAGAACCTTCAGAGGCCGAATAGAAGGTGCATATATCGTTCTGATATTGACGTGTTCTTGTCTCGTGCTCTCGGGTTGTGCCATTTGAATAAGGCTCTCAGATAACAGATGCAAACAGATTTGCTCAAACATCTGCAGCCTAGTTTTTTTTCAGATATAGTAATCTTTTGTAGGATGAGGCTCTTGAGCACATCAGATATACATATTGCCCCGCCCTTTACCCCTCATCTCCAAACTTCATCATTTTGAATACAATCACTAACTCCTTTGTCACCCTTGCATCATCATGAACGAGTTCGAAAGAGATGGCGTGATTGATATTATGTCAAGTGAGAAGCTTCAATCAGAAGATGCGAACGATGTCTGTGCTGTGATCATGCAGGATGAGGTTTGTGTGCTATATCCTAGTCATTTGATCAATCCTAATTTGAGAAGAGATTTTCCAAAAATTTTGATGCCTTAATACCATGGTTCAAGAGAGTTATGGAAGTGCATGAGAACATGGCATACGCTTACCGTCCTAAGACAAGTCACAGAAGTAACAAGTTCGGGATACTTGTTCTGCGGTGGTATGAGGAATCTGAAGTCAACATTTATTGCGGTTCACATATTCAAGGGTATCCACAAGCTGTGGGGGGCCGCTTTGGTTATAGGTTTGATAGGGAGAAAATTGAAGCAGGAATTACAGAAAAGAGAAACAAAATAATGAAAAAAGGAGAAGTGTAAGAATGAGACTACTAAATAACGAAATTGCTTAAGCTAACTCAAGTAGAACTGTACTCGACATCAGTGTTTGGTTCAGGATCCTTCGTGGCTCCGCAGATGTTATTGCATTTGTCCCCCCAAATGAACGACCGTCATAAATAAACATGTAGGGAGGGTGTGTGAGGAATCGTAGTGTTTGGGGACAGAAATAGGGTAGCCACGGATGTATTCGAAGTAGGAGTCACGGAGTCTGTACACGTGGATGGTGTCTTGTGAAGTTTCAGAATCTATCAGATGTTGCCCCTCCTGTGTGTGGCCGAAGAATGTGCTAGGTGTATCCTGCTACGTCATGTTAGCATAACACCACTATCTAACTGAAGTCGAAAGATAGCCAACCTTGCTGCTACCATCACTTTCATCTTGAGTAGGACCTGAGGTGGGCGATGTCTCACTGTGTGGTGCTGTCTCATCTTTGACATTCTCGCGCCTGTAGTTGGGTCGTTTTACTTAAGATTGTTTAGCGCTGCCTTCCTACTAAACACTGACAGCATTGTACTAACTTCGAAGGCCATGATCTTCATCGCCAGAATCCTCATCGCCAGATTTCCGACGACGCTTCTGGCTGGGTGACTATGCATCGAGGATTAGCCTCCCAGCTAAGACTTACAACAATAGAAAAGGTATACGTTAGCAGAGTCGGGCGTGGTAGTGGGCGGATTGGACTCTAAGCTGCTATCTTGCAATATCTCATTAAATGATCATGTCTGCTCGTCGCGAGTAGCCTCAATCGCCCGTGCGTTAGCCTAAAATGATCATTAATCATAACAGGATTGGAGCAAGAAGGTCAATACAGGAGCAAGCTCAGGAACCACCGGTTGAAATAGCCCAAATTTTCTCACAAACTCCAGGCACAAGGGTTCTTGTATTTCCTTTTTCTCTTTCAAAAGACGCTCAACCACCTGTTCGATTATTTTGTTGCGGTTATCGTTGTTTGTATAGGACACAAGGGTACAGAGAGGCAACATTCTACACGTGAGGATGAATTTGAACGGGCAGAGCGGATTCCTCAACAGAAACACAATCTTGGTGAATGTTTTGACAGCTGCACCATCACGTGCCACCATAGACTGGGCCTTTACTCCCAAATGCATATTTACCTGCCAGCAGTTAGCGATCAGTCAAAACGGAATGAAGAGAGGCAACTTTTTTCTTAATAGTGTTTCCACTGCCTTTTAAAGCCTTACAAAGATCTTGGTAATATTTCCCCATTAAGTATTCCAGGACGTTTTGCACCATGACAATAGATTTTTCCGTCAGACTTTCTATCTCACTGTAAACTTTGACAACTTTAGTTGCCACATAGATTATTCCATCGTGATCATGCCGACTATAATCCACTGGTGTATCTCCCTCACACATTCTTATGGTAAGGTAATGGCCGACCTGTGTAATGTTGCTCATCTCATCTTGGCTGATATCACTAGTCAGATCTGTGATGAAGACATCCAATGCCTTGACTTTTTTTGCTGATTTGTTGTCATTGTGCTGGTAAATATTGATGGCATGCTGGATCTGATCAGGAGCGATGGAGAACATTGGGCGGAGAATAGGGGATCAGAAGAAGTGGGCAGCCTTGCGGGATGGAGAGGATGCAGTCGGTCTAAAAACAGACTGAAACAACCTGATTCGTTCAGAGGTGAAGTAAACCCCTCATTATATGATGCATGTATCACATTAGCTACTGGTGTCTGATAAGCGGATATAATAAGTGACATTGCCTAAAACAGCAGGTGAAACAATAGATCACAGTAGAGTGCTGCACTCAATGTACCCCGGCTGTTGACAAGCCACTGGGAAAAAAGATCAAAAAACTGCAAGGAGTTTGAACATGTGGTTGAACTTCTTCAGGGGGATTTCAAACACCAGATCTCAACCCCTTCAATATTTGAGGCATTCTACCAGTGTCTTGAGAGGTGATCTCTAAACCATACCAAGTTGTGGTAAATTATAGACCAACCCCGAAAATGTGCTATATTCGCCTCAGCATTTGAGGCATCCAATATCAATTAAATTCTCAATACTGTAGAATTTCGCCAGCACGCTTGGCGTGGTACAGTGACTTTGCCATTGATCTGTATGGTGGGTAAAGTTGTTACTAGCCAAGGTGGTTAATATCAAATCCATACCTGATGAGGCACATCAGCAAAAACACTTTTGAAATTCTGAGGTTTCCAAGGTTTCTGCCGGGTTTCCGAGGTTGCTCAAATTGGCTCGTGCGATAATTAATCGAATAACCTTTCTGAAATGTTGTTGACGTCGCTGAGGCATGCAATTATGCAGCTTCGTTGTTGAAGTTTCTCTGTGCACAGAAAGATCTCTTCGTTGCCATGCAACTTTGTCAACTCATTTTGATATTTTTGGACTTTCCAATTGAGTTCTCGCTTCATACTTAAATTTTGATTTCACGATATCTACATTATTTTTGTTTCACACAATCTGTTTCATCACAATTTCTTCACATCCAAACAAATGGATCACGCGCCGCACCGTGTAGTTCAATTATAAAATCGTAAAATATTAATCTGCTTTCGAACTTTAGATAATAAACAAAGATTTTTCCAATTACATCCGGCCCCATAAGCGCATTCGGCACTCGTCACATCAAGGGATCTACTAGTCATAAAACAAGTTGAACGCGTTCAAATCAATTGTGTTACTCACAAACCATTTATTGTTATCGTCAGCAATATCATATGGAATGAGATGGGCAGCTCGTTCAATCAATCTGAGAGATACAATGTGACACGATCCAATGCAGAAGTTAGGCCTTCATCAAGTGGAATCATACTCCTGAGGTTTTTCCTGCATCGTCAACAGGCCAAAAGATTGACAGATCGGACCTGGTATTAAAGTAGTGACAAGTGCTAAAGGAGTCACGACCCCGAACTTGCTCTGCTGAGCGAGGCATAGACAGTTTAATAGCGCTGGTATTCTTTCCCAAGTGGATGCAAAGTATCCTTCCACATACTGATTTGGCCAAAGAAATACATAGTCATTTCGTGCCCACTTGAACTTCCGCGACGGTTCACTGCCTGTGTATCGTGCGACATGTACTTCTTCTTCATCTTTTTGGAAGTTCGCAACTGGTAGAGCAGCAGCAGTGTAGTAAGTGCAGCTCGCCTTGCCCAGGAGAGCAATTGCTGCGTCATTGTTAATAAAAATTGGGATATCGCTGAAGTGTTTGAAACTCCATGCGATGACTGTTTGAAGCCATGCTTTAGGTAATCCACAGTATGCAGCGAGCTCAGAAAGAGTCTTGGCGTCTGTACGAATGCCCTTCAGCTTTCCAACTGGAGGCAGTTTGTTCGAAGTTGTATTATTGTCCAGACGAAGCATCTGCACATGGTGATTGAGGTTTCGGAATGCAAAGAAGTCTCTTCGTGTGTTCATACGCAGCATCTGCTCGGTCGCCTGGTGTCCATTTGATATACGGTATTTAGCATTTGTGTCCATCATGGCATGCTCCGGAAGTTCGGAGCTAACATTTGATAGGTGGCCAAGCTGGCGAATATGATGAGAGAAGTGAGTTAGGAGATGAATTTTAACGAAGTTGACATCAGATTCTTCACTGAGATTTGCTTGAACTTCGAACTCAATTGTTTGCCTATCTTGCTCAATACGACGCGTCTTCGCTGCGTTCGCCAGTGATCTCCAGCCTGGTTACAATTCTCTTCCAAATCTCAAATCTTCTGATAGTTGTTTCCTCAGGACCTCTGCAACCTGTTTCTTAGACTTTGTCACGCGGAAGTGAGCGAATACATCTTTTGAGCGGTGAAAATTGGCAAGATAACCTTCCATATATCCAATGGTTGTGTCAGTGTGATTGTGGTACTTTGTCATGAGATGGAAATAAATTAAGTTTGTAATGCAAAGTATGGCGTCTCTAAATGGTTGCCGTTGTTTGGAGCTTGGTTCCAATAGACTCAATACAAAGAGTGGCAGAAGCATTCGACCAAGCATCCTCATCTCCTTGCCTGGCCATTGTGTTACTGCAGTATATGGCTTTGTGAATGGTGTAAATCCTGGGTATGGTGACATTTGATGCCAAATCCGGTTAAATCGGTCCATCCGATTGTGATATTCAAGAAATAGAATTACCCAACCCATCAGATGCTTCAAGATGCCGAGGTAGATGGTGTGAAGCATGTCTGGTACTAAGAGACTCACCCAATCGAGGGACTTAAGCACCCAGAAGACTCCTTCAGTTTGCGGAAAGCCTCGATCGGCCAAATATTGGCGGGCAGCATCTCTTGTTGAACGAGTGACATCTGTGTCAGTTGCGGTAATCAATTTCAAGAAGCTGTCAGCAAAGTTTCTCCGAGCTGCAGGCAAAGAAGCTGCGCTACCGAACAAAGCCTTTGGTGCTTCCCAAACGTGACAATATCTGGAGTGAATTGAGTGGAGGTTGATATTCTCTGAATAGGCAGCTGTCCATGCACATATGACAGGAAAGCACAATCCTGTATATCCATCCGAGCATGACATATTGCTGCCATGCAAAGATACTTCATCCAGACGCGTAAATATTAGCTCGAAGATCCTTCGTAGAACCTCTCGATTATATCCAGATTGGGGAAGGCAGCCCAGGATCCTCTGCCAAATCAAAAGCAAGAACAACTACCATCAGTAATAGTGGATGGAGATGAGGAGTACGAAGTGGAGTGGATAGATGATTCCAGGCTGTTTTGGAGGCAGCTGCAGTATTTGGTAAAATGGAGGGGCTACGACGAACGCAGATGGGAGCCCGCAACCAACGTGTATGGACTCAAGGCTATCAATGATTTTCACACCGAACAACATGGCCAGCCCCGATTATCACCCTCATAGATACTCGGCATTGCAGAGGGGGAGCTACTGTCACGGTTGGGTTAAGTGACAATCGATGGTGGAGTGATGATCGGTGAATAATATACAAGATAAAGCACAACGAGAATGAAATCAAGTTTCAAATCAGATTTTACGGGAAATGACGGAATCGTACGAAAGCAATGTACCAAGAAAGCAGGAGTTCGAATGAATTATAGAACAAGTGAAACACAGTATATAAACCAGGTGTTTGGCAGAGGACAAGTTTCTTTCTTCACTTGTTCTCTCATCTATAAAACAATTAACTAGCTTCGGCTTTCACTTTTTTCACACTCGGTGATTCTGGATCGAGTCTCTTGCATACAGTCGTCGTTTCGTATCTACAGGCTACTCCTAGATCCCTCGACCACCCAGCTTCCGGTTTCTATAACCCCTAGAACCTCAAGCCCTGAACCCTTGATACCGAACTCTGAAACCTTGACATGCACGAAATATATCAACAATCCGACCAAGCAAGAAACTCGACATGAAATGCATAGAGCCATATGAAATCACCTAGGTCATCAGTCCCTGGGCCTATTGAAAAAAATTATCGAAGCAATTATGTATTTTCAATGTCAAACCAATATCTTATTTGGAGAATACCGTTCAAGATTCCCTCCTGTATACAGAGCAACAACGCCCACCACTCATAATAGTCAAAAGTGAAGAAGAGTACAAAGTCAAATAGGTGAATGATTCCATCATGTTCCAAATGCAAATCCAGTACCTCGTCAAGTGAAAAGATTATGATAAGTACTACTGGGATGCCACAGCCAATGTAGATAGACTTAAAACTATTACTGACTTTTACATCAAACAACCCAGCAAGTCCAGATTATGATCCACATATTCACTCAGCATTTCAGAGGAAGAACGACTGTCACAGTTATTGTGAATGATGATCGATTATACAGTGATGATTGGTGAGTAATACAAAAAATATTACACTGCATGAATAAAATCAGGTTTGAATAGAGGATAATGATAATGAAAATGAAGTCAGGATTCAAACAGGGGCAAAAACACAATGAGGAAGAAATCAGGTTTTCAATCAGATTTCACGGGGAACGAAGAAATTGTGCCAAAGCTATGTACAAAGAAAGTAGAAGTTGGGAGGTATTATAAAACAAGTGAATTATAGACAATATCACTTTATATAAACCAGGCATTTGGTGGAGGATAAGTTTTCTTCGTTACTCATTCTCTACTCTATAAACAATCAAATGGTATTATCTGCCACATCTTTCATACTTGGTCATTCTGAATCCAATCTCTTGTATATAGTTCTCATCTCCTTGGCTACAGGCTATTTTCAGCCCTCTTAGCCCTCTGACTTTCATCCTTATTCTATACCTACAAACTACCCTCAATCCTTTGGCCTTTCCAGCATTCAGTTTTATAACCCCTCGAACTCCAAGCCCTGAACCCTCATTACTGAAGCCCTGAACCCTTGACAATGTTATTCATCAACAAAAGAGAAAGAAAATTTGAAATGTGATTATTTGAGATCCCACATTACCAGGGGGGAGAATATATTATGGAAGGAGGGAGTGATCTGGCAAAGAAATTGAGGGGATACCTTAACATGAAGGAAAAAATGGAACAAAACACCCTACTAGAGTACACGGCAAAAGCAAAATTGAAAATAATCATATTTCTAAAGAATCAGGTCTTAAAGATAGCAAATATTACTAGTGATAGACGTGTCTATTGGGCAAATGAATCAATTTCAATGATAGAGAAGTGGGATGTATAGTGGTATGGTGGGATCAAGAAGAGGGACAATAAATGAGCAAAAGATAACATCAGGAAAAAAACATTTATTTGATACAGATTACTATACCATCTCTGAAGCAGTAAGAATAGCAGTAGTCACATCAGACTACAAAGAAATTATAAAGGTTATGATCTTTTTCATCTTGACTATATTATTAAAATGAGTCCAGCACACAAGGCCAAGCCCAGGACAGAGAATCACTATTAAAACTGTTGAATACAATTACAAACTTTTTGCTAAAGCTATTCGAGTGATATACAGATGGGTGCCATCCCATGAAAAGATGAAGGGAAATGAGAAAACAAATGATGAAGCAAAAGTGGAAGCCCTGAAAAAAGAAAGAGTCAAGGCAATAGCAGAAATATATAATGAAATATTACTTGCAAGTATCTAGAGAAAGGTTACAAAAGCAAAGTGGAAAGAAACTGAATATTACACTTAGCAAGTTTGCAGCAGGATCATGTATGATCACCAACATTTTCCCTGATTGGATGTCATTGGCTATTACTCATGTCAGATGGCAGAGCCAATCTTTTCGGATAGCTGGCAAACAAAAACCCACACTAATGATGAGCAACGACAGCTAGTAAATGTAACGGCAGAGGTCAGGCTGTGGTAGTTAGGGTTGCGGCTGCCCGCAAGGCTTAGAGCCGAGGCTTAGTAAGCACAACCTTAAGTAGACTCTGCACAGCTGCCATTGTATGGCAGCAATCATCCTACGTATACACAATCATACTAGATCACTTATATTCGTTTGCAACCATACCGACCCAATTGACATACCAGCCAGTACGAAGCCTTACCAGCCCGTACTTGCAATTACACTATAATCACTTTTCAATAAGTGTTCACATTTCATTCACAGAAATTCAGGATAATTACCCCTTTTCTCAACCCATCTGACACGTATACATCATGTGGAGAACCCTCAGAAAACTTTCAAAAAAGTCCCAAATAAGTCAATTCCATACTCAATTGCATCAAGATGCCCCCCAAAATACCAACTAGATTTCATTTACGCATCACAGATGATTGCGGGAGCGCAGAAATGATCCAAGCAGCAGCTTCTACATCAGGAAGCTAACAAACACTGAGACCTAGAATCAGCATCACTCCGATGGTCGAGCCATAAACCAAAGTCAAAGATGATGAGAACAACCAGGACACTGAGCACTCGACAGGCATTCATGACGATGATGACATCCGATCAGCCATCACCGACAAAAACATCCAAGAGATGTTGGCACAGAACGAATGAATCAAAGCCATTATGGATCACCAACCGATTGGTTGAGAGCAGAGGAAGAACAATTGAACCTCAAAAGGCAGTGACTGGGATTGGAACGCGCAAAACAGGCGACTGCCACTCCTGTGAATCCCAAGATCTTTGACATGGTTCCACCTATCCGATTCTGCGGCGGAGCAAAGGAGTTGGACAAGTTTCTCAATACACTACAGTCCAATTTCAACTCTCACAAGCACCTATTCCCACATAGAGAACCCAATCAAGTTCTTTACACGATCTCTCCTCTTGATTCATGGAGTAACTATAGTGATCCTACCCAGCGGCAGACTCCAATGACCGACTCGGCCAAATGGGCTAGCAACCTATGGGCGGATTCGGATCCGTGTGTCAAGGTTTCAAGGCTTGGAGTACTAGGGGTTATAAAAACCAAACAAAGAGTGCAGTGATCACAGGTACTGCGTAGCAAACTAGAGACTCGAATCCAGGAATCACAGAAGTACACAGAGGTTGATGCTGAAGCTATTGATTGTTTTGTAGACTACAGAGTAAGAAAAGAACAAACCTATCCTCTACACATCTGTCACCATTATTTACAGCTAACGCAACCGTCGTCACCTTGACTCACTCGTCCCAAAATACATTCCAACTACACCCAACTATGTACGCTACCCTGTCAAACCGTAGCTCACGCCATAACCATCACACCATATTTACAACGCAACTGTCAAAACCTGATTCCTTCGATCAAAACCTGTTTCCCTTCCATCGAAACCTGATTCCCTCCATCAAAACCTGATTCCTTCCATCAAAACCTGTTTCCCCTCGTATTCCCATATATCTTTCATTGATCCATACACCTCCTTCGATTCCCACTCGACACAACCGTGACAGTAGCTTCCCCTCCCACATGACGAGTTCCTACGAGGCTGTTGACCCAGGCTTGCCAGGTTGTTCTGTATGGAATACATCAATAGCTTGAAGTCTGTCCATGTTGACTGCCAGCTCCCAGCTCTTTTCATTGAAGCCCTTCCACTTGACCAAATACTGCAGCTGTCGTCGAAACACTCTGGAGTCTTCAACGCGTTCAACTTCATATTCCTACTCTCCGTCTACGATAACTGGGGGTGGTACTAATTTGATTTGTCCGAACAGTGGATCGTTTGAGGCTTTACTTAGGTGAGAGATTGGTTGTACTGGGTGTATATGGATGGCCTTGGGTAGATCCAATCGGTAGGCCCACGGGCTGATAACTTCGGTAATTTTGTATGGTCCTAGATGTTTCCAGTCTTGCTTTTTGCTTGGTTTCTGTGTTTCAATATTCCTAGCGTCCATCCATACTCTGTCTCCCACTACCATCTCTGTTCCTTCTCTGCGTCATTTGTCTGCTTATTCTGCTTGAATTGATTGTGCTCAGGACATTTCAGCTTTCATCTATTCAAAGATTTTGTTCATTTATTGGGAGAGGGTACTGGCGATTACTTCCCAGATATCGTTTTCATTCTAAACTGGATTTTGGCTGAAAGTCATTCTTGGATGAAAACCATAATTGCCAATAAATGGTGAGCAGCCGGATGTTTCTCAAGCATGATTGATTGATGCACACTCTGCCATTGATAGCTATGAGGCCCAGTCGTTTTGCTGGAAATTGACGAAGCTCTTTAGATATTGTTCCATAATGGCATTCATGTGCTCCGTTTGGCCGTCCGTTTGTGGGTGAAATGCAGTCAAGAGGCTTTGTTCGATTCCAAGTCTTTCGCAGACATGTCTCCATAATTCCGAGGCGAATTGAGGTCCTCTGTCCGATACTATGGTGTCTGGTAAGCCGTGTATTTTGAACACGTTTTGTATAAACATTACACCCAACATCTTGCCATCAGTATAGTCCCGACATGGTACCAAATGCTTCATGAGTGTTAGCAACGGTCCCAAATTACAGGTTCGGTTCGGTTTCGGTTCCTAACCCGAACCGGCGCCCCCGGTCCGGTTCTGGATCAGCACTAAACCGGAACCGGTGCCTTCGGTCCGGTTCTGGAACCGTACTAAACCCGAACTGTAACTAATTTCCGGTTCCAAACCCGGAACCGAACCGAACCCGGTGGGTTTTTGGCGGGTTTTCCTCTAAAACTATCGCTCTAATTAAGTATTTGAGTTCTGATTGGATCGCAACATGTTATACATGTAGATTATGCAGTTTTTGACGCTCTTTCACCTCCTGCACTTCAATTTGCGATATGATCAGTATTCGTTGAGTCGCTGTGAAATGAAGCCGAAAATGCGGCCAAAATCGACTGTTTTTCGCAGCGACTCAACGAATACTGATCGTATCACAAATCGGAGAGCGGGAGGTGAAAGAGCATCAAAAACTGCATAATCTACGTATATAACATGTCGCGATCCAATCAGAACTCAAATACTTAATTGGAGCAGAAAACATGGCATTATTGGGGCCGATGAAAAATGAGGCTCTGCTGCAGGTGAAACCCGCCAAAACCCGGCGGGTTTCGGTTGGGTTCCGGGTTGGAACCGCTTGTGATTGGGTGGTTCAGTTTCTTGGTGGTTCCAGAACTGGACCGGCGTTCCGGTCCGGGTTTGGAACCGCTTGTGATTGGGCAGTTCGGTTTCTTGGCGGTTTCAGAACTGGACCGGGGTCCTCGGTTGTGGTTCCAACCCGGACCACGGCCGGGTAACCCGTAACCGTTGCTAACACTATGCTTCATCTTTAACAGTCTATCTACTACCACCCATATGACATTATATCCTTCGCTTTCGGGTAACCCAACCACAAAGTCCATACTCAGATCCTTCCATGGTTGTTGCGGTATTTCCAGCGGTTTCAGCCATCAATGTGTTATTTGAATCCTTGGTTTACTGCGTTGGCATACATGGCAATTCCGTATCATCTGTCCATGTCTGTTCTCATGCCTGGCCATTGGTGATTCCTTTTAAATAACTCCAAAGTCTTCGTTCGTCCTGGATGCCCGGCTGTTAGTGAATCGTGATGTTCCTGTATCAATTGTAGTTCGTCCGATTCTTTTTTGATTGCTGTTGCGTTGATACACAGTTCTTCACTGCTATCCACTGGGCAGTCCTTGCATACATTTTGAATCCAGTTCCACAGCTTCTTTGAATCGATTGCGTCTTGATTCACCACTTCTGCAATCACTACCCCAAGTGCTTGTTGTATTCTTTTATCAAGATTCTCCGTTTTAAGCATGATTTGTTCGGTTTTTTCTGTCCCCCCCTTCAGAGGAAAGTTTCCTGGCATTCTAGTGAGTGCATCGGGCTTCAGTCCCTTTCTTCCTGGGCGGTAAACAATCTTGAACTTAAATCTCGACAGTAATTCAGACTACCTGGTTTGTCCTCTATTGAGTAACTTTGACGTCATGAAGTATTCAAGGTTCTTGTGGTCTGTCAATATCTTGATTGGATGTGCTGACCCCTCGCACTCTGGCTTCCATTGTTTGAGGGATTTCACGATAGCTTCCAGTTCCTGGTTATTGACTTTGTTATTCTCCTCGGCTGGTGTATGCTTTTTGGAAAACAATGCAACTGGGTGAAGGATTCCTTGATTGCCATACTGTGATAGGACTGCTGCTAATACGTAACTGGAGGCATCTGTTTCCAGGGCAATTTCCTTTTCGTAGTCGAAACGTGCGAGAACTGGGGCTGTTGTAAATGCTTGTTTCAGTTCTGCAAAGGCTCGTTTCCGATCAGGTCCCCAGTGGAATGGTACCCGTTTTTTGTTAGCTTTCCCAATTGCTGGATCACCCTGCTGTTATTCCTAATGAACCTTCAATAGAAGTTAGCAAATCCTAAGAATGCTTGAACCTCTTTGAGATTGCTGGGTGCTTCCCACTCCTTGACTGCTGTTATCTTTTCTGGGTCCATTCTGATTCCGTTGACACCGACTATTGGTTGTAGGTACTTGACTTATTGTTGATGGAATTGGCATTTTTCAACTTTCAGGTATAATCCAGCTTCCTTCAACGTAGTCATTACCGCTCTGACATGTTCCCTGTGTTTCGGCGAGTTGTCACTGTAGATGAAAATGTCATTCAGAAATGCCGTGCAAAAAATATCCAAAAATGGGCGGAGTGTATCATTGATGAATTCCTGGAAGAATGCTGGTGCATTGGTTAGTCCAAAGAGCATGACCAGTGATTCGGATGCACCGTAGCAGATACGGAAAGCCATCTTCCATTCGTCCCCCTCTGCAATTCTGGTCATATTCTAGGCGTCTCGGATATCTAACATGGTGTACCACCTGGCCTTCAATAACCTCAATAAGGTTTCTTGGATCAGAGGTAGAGGATACCGATTTTTGATTGTTCCTTTGTTTAGGCCTCTATGATCCATGCATAACCTGAGGCCTCCATTAGGTTTGGGTGCAAATAATACCAGGGCCCCGCATAGTGATGACGATGATCTGATGAATCCCTTTGACAGGTTCTTTTCAATCTATTCCTTCAAGACTTGTAATTTTTCTCTCGATGGACTATAGATGGGTCCGAATAGAGAGGTAAACACATCTTGAAGTGTGATCTTGTGGTGGTATGGTCTATATGGTGGTAGTCTTTCAGCGATTACTTTGTCAAGGAGGGGGAAAAACTCATGATATTTCTTGGAAATTAACTGTTTCAGCAGTTTTTCCTGAAGGTCCTTAACTTCTAGGGCCTTGTTGATTTCATATTGAGTTACTGCGTAAACTTTGAGTTTCTCTTTCTTGTTTCGTCTCATGAATGGTTCAGCCGCTATTGTACATATATCCAGCTTGAGATTATCTGGTTCCATTGATTCCATATGATTGCCCCATACCCACACACTTGAATGATGTTGACAATGTTTCTGACAGTAATCGCTTTTGAATCGTATCCGTGTCTTCTTGAATTTTACTGTAACATCGTGCAGTTGTAGCCATAGTAATCCTAGTACTATTGGATAGTGTCCTAATTGTGTGACGAACGCTGGTAACTGTCCGTGATGTCCATGTATGCCTAGATTTACCTTAGCCATGGTGGTGATTGTTCCTGATACGATGAGTCTTCTATCTATAACTTCCAATTCTCTTGATTCTTTTAACTCCCTTTCCTCCAATTGATGATGGTGGATGAAATCTTTGTCAATGAATGCTATTCAAGTAGCTCTGCAGTCTACCAAACCGTGGGTATCAATGATTTTGTCCTCTATTTTCAGCGAGCATTTCACGACAAGATGTTTGCTTTCCATAGAAGACTCCTTCATTTATGCTCTTGATATTGAAAACACTGAAATACCACAACTAGGATTAACGCACGAAGGAGATTCATTTCCAGTGCAATTGCCATTCTTATTGCACTGGACTAAACTTTTCCTGACTAAACTTCCTTTCCGTTCTTTGTTTCCGAATCTGCATCTCCTTCATTTACTGCCTTTTTAAAAAGTGATACCTCCATTTGCCCTAATGCTGCATTCAATTTTCTTGGGCATGATGCTGCAAAATGCCTGCTATCCTCACAGTACATACATAGTCCTGCTTCCCTATGTCTTTTCTGTTGTTCACATGTAATATTTTTCCTTTGACCACCGAAAGATCCATTGATGCAGGGCCATGATATTCAGCAACAGTTCCTGCTGGTACTGCATCTGGGGCGGATGTGGTGTTGGTCATAGTTTTGGGTTTCTTATAGCCCTCCCGCTTTCCTGACATCTTCTCCACTGATTGTCTCCTCAATTGTGAATCTCGTTTTGAGCCGAGTTTGACAAATTCGACTATGCTTTCTGGTTCCTCAATGTGTTACAGAAAATCTTTAAGTTGATTGGATAGCCCATTTCCCAATGCGTCCATTTGGGCATCTTCGTTCCACTTTACGTTTGCTACATATCTTTGAAATTCCGTGTAGTACTGGGAGAATTTGCAGTCTTTTTGTCTGAGTCTCAAGAGTTCCCTCTTGGCCAATGCTGCTGTACCTTGATCTCCAAATGCTAGATCCAGCAGGTCAACTAGGTCTTTCAGGGTATCGAGTTTGACTTCCACAGAGATTTCATTACATTGTGACATTAAGTGTACCACGGCTACTCCCTTCAGACATACAACTGCGTACCTCAGCTTCTTCTGCTCGGTGTTGAATGCCTTTGGTTTTCCAGCTATCTTCAAGGCCAGTTGTACCTTCCACCCTCGAAGTCCCTTCCTGTCTTCTCCTGAGAAACTTGCAATATCATTTACCTTCTCTTCTCTTTCTTCCCTTTCTCCTGTCGTCTCTCTTGTCCTTCCTTCCGTAAGCTTCAAAACTCGGGTCACCTGTTGGCAGTTCTCTTCTGCCAGGTCTCTGAATTTCTCCATCTGTGCCTGAGCATCTTCCAGGTCTTGTTTCAATTCTGCCAGATCTGGGTTGCTCTCTTCTAGCTGTTGTTCTAGGTTCCGCACCTTCTCTTCCAGATCTCCATGACTGCATACTTGAGGTACTTCCTCCCTTGATGCTAATGCTTGTTGCCTGAGCAGTAACTCCTGCTTCAGATTGTTCCACTCCTGAATACCCATTTCTCCTTCTGCCAACAATTCACATATTCGTACTTCTGCATTCTTTTTAGATTTTTGTTCCTTCAGCAATTTGTTCAATTCGCTGGTTGTTGGAAGTTGAGCCAATGCCGTTAGCCCAATGTTGATGTCCTGTATATGTTGCCTGAGTTGTCATTCGTTCATGGCCTCCGAATTTTTTGCTGCCATGTTCTCCAATTCCAGTTATAGCATGCTGGTTAGTGTGGCATCGTGAGTTGGTCTTGAGGAACCTTCTGATATCTTGACTATGATATTGAAAGGCTGCTGTGAAAAGGTTGGCGGCTGTAAAACAGGAGCGTGTTCATGTACTCAAGTAGTCTGTTATCCGGTCGGTGTTTTCTTGAATTTGTTGAATTGCTGCCTCAACTTCTGCTTCTAGAAATGGGCTAACCATCTACCAAAAGAACATGTCCTGTATACTGGGCATTGTTACGATAATCAACGGGATTGGTAAGGGGGCTGGATGTAACTCACGATCCACTCCCTTTCCTTTGTTTGCCTTTTACTCGTTGAAATCTGCCCATGATATCTGACTTTCTATGTTCTTCGGTATTGCTTTGGTCGCGGATTCTGATCTGGTGGATCTGCTGTCTGCAACTCTTCCGATTGTTGTATGTGTACCTCCACAGGTATGTTTGTAGTAACATGGTTCTTCGTCCTGGCAACTGACATGGAGACCATGATACTTGGAGCAAAAGTTCTTAAAAACTGGATCGTCGATTTGAAGTCCTCCTCTGTTTCTTGCTGCTTCTGTCCAGTAGCTATTCCAGGGGGAAACCGCCTGGGGTTCATCCCAGAAATATGTCTCGAGAGGTTCTTCGGTTTCGAGGATGATAGCGTGGATGCTATCAAATGCGACCAACAGTGCTTGTTGAAAAAGGTTGGTGAGTTGACCGGCTAGGTCAAAGAAATTGATTCGAGATTTTTTGGGTTTGATGCTATCGTACGCTGGCATTTACTCGAAAATGCTGCATCATTCTCATCGGAATTTCCAGGTGCACAGTATGCAAATGTGTCTCCAGAAACTGTGTACAGTTAACTGGTTTTCGAAGTTGCCAACAGATTTAAACACCAGGAACTGAGGGTTGCAGGGGCAGTGACACAAGTAACAGCCATTTCGGTGATGATAACAGTACATGTACCAAATTATAACCGGTAGAATCGATTTGTAGACTCGTTCTTCTGTCAAGGTTTCACAGCTCGGAGATCTAGGGGTTATAAAAACCAATCAAAGAGTGCAGTGATTGTGGGTACTGCGTAGCAAACGAGGGACTCAAATCCAGGAATCCCAGAAGTAAACAGAGGTTGATGCCGGAGCTATTGAGTGTTTTGTATACTAGAGAACGAGTGAAGAACAAACCTATCCTCCGCAAATCCGTCACCCTTATATACAGCTAACGCAACTGTCTTCACCTTTACTCACTCATTCCAAAATACATCCCAACTTCACCCAACTATGTACGCTACCCTTTCAAACCGTAGCTCATGCCATAACCATCACACCATATTTACAATGCGACTGTCAAAACCTGATTCCTTCGATCAAAACCTGTTGCCCTTCCATTGAAACCTGATTCCCTCCATCAAAACTTGATTCCTTCCATCAAAACCTGTTTCCCCTCGTATTTCCATATATCCTTCATCGATCCATACCCCTCCTTCGATTCTCACTCGACACAACTGTGACACCATGCTTGGAGAATTGCAACCTCTTCGCAGAAGTGATAAACCGGATCTACAGAGACACAGACTGTCGTATTCGTTCAGTGATAAAGATGATGGACAAATATATTCAACTGCCAAACGAACTGGTTGGAGTCTATGCAAATCGTATTAATGCTGATTGGGGACAGCCATGTTGAAATTTACCGGAGCTGGAGATAGCACGCTACGATATTGCCTGGGGAGGCCTGCAGTACCATTTCAAAAATATGATTAGGCTGATGACCCCGAGATCTGGACGGGTCGAATCAGTCGAGTAGCTATTCAACAAGGCGGCAGTGTCGGAGGTCATCCATATCTGGAGCGACGGAAAGAAACCAGACAGTCAACAGAAGGTGGAATCGTCGAATAACGGTGGAAAACGAACGTACCAGCTGTCTATTTCCGAAGCATCGCGAATCATACAGACCCAAACATTGTCAGGCGGAGGTGGTGGCAAGTCCAACAAACATGGAAAGCCCGGCGGAGGAGCCAATCGTTCCAACTGACCAGCAGCACTCTACACCTCAAAAGACGTCTACGAAAACCGAATGGCCAACCTGCAGTGCACCCAGTGCAGAAGCAAAGATCATAAAACTCACCACTGCACCAGGCCCAGCAGGCCAAATTTGCCCGAACTAGACTCCAATCCAGGCGGGGGTTGAGGCGGACACCAGGTGAAATGTCAAAAATTGTTCGACATTCAGCAGTCTAAAAACTCACCTACCTCTCCCGGCATCTAGTCCAGCGGAAGAGGTTGGACAAACAGGTGTTGGGGCTGGAGATGTTTGGAATAGGAGTATTGTTGGCAACTATAGATGAGATCCAACCCCACCAATTAGTCCTCAAATCAAGAGTTGTTTTGGAGCCACCCAGGGCGCTCTTTGAAATCAATACTTATGTGGTACAGAAAAACTGGATTCACTGCACATCGATCACAAAGTTCAAATTTGGAATCAACACGGTGAGATACAGCGCGTTCGAGCACTCATTGATTGTGGCGTGACAAGCATCTGTATGGCACCAAGGCTGTTCAAGCGACTTAGGCTAAGACACGAACCCACATTCACCTCCACCCAGGGCCTCAACGGTCAAATGATGATGTCTGCAAAGGAGAGCTGAAAAACCAGCTTTTCAGTTCAGTATTTTTAGCACCTGGCTCCAGTTAATGAATCAGGGGTACTAGTAATTCTGATGAAATCTTGTGACTTGGTGCTAGACTTGCCATGGTTTAAGACGAGAAACCCGGATATCGACTGGAATTCTGTTCGACTTTTGACTCTTTGAACTGCAAGTGGAGACTCCCAGGCATCACTGGGGGTGACGTCGGAACCTTCGCAGGCGGAGGGCAAAGGCTTACTGCCAAAGGGTGGTGAAGAGACTGAGCCTCCAGACATACACCTTCTTGGAGCCACCGCATTCGAGTCTCTCTTAGCGATCGACAAGATTCTCGCAGCTTTTGCCATATGATTTGGCGATTGCACAGGGTTGTTGGGTACGACCACGGAAGGCATCACCGAAAGTGAGAGAAGCCCCAGGTATAGATCTTGCGAGCAGCAGCATCAGCGGTAGTGGCAGCGGAAGAGTAACCCAATGACGGTGCTTGAATGGGTGCTACCGGCTCACAGAGACATGAAGGGAGGATGGAACTCCACAGTCTTGCTCCATTGTGACGGGCCG
Source organism: Trichophaea hybrida (assembly GCA_015178995.1). Lineage (NCBI taxonomy): Eukaryota > Fungi > Ascomycota > Pezizomycetes > Pezizales > Pyronemataceae > Trichophaea > Trichophaea hybrida. Next base: position 38,418 of record WHVE01000740.1, read on the forward strand.
GCCGAAGTCGCTACTCCTGGGAATCCCGACCCTCCTCCACTTCAGTCGTTATTGGAACGCACAGCTAACATGTACAGATAGAGAGAGGCAGACACCGGATGTGGTGCCTACAGACAATGGTGGGCACATCCCTGCCAAATACCGAGAATTCGTGGAGGTCTTTAGCAAGGCCAAGGCCAGGACACTGCCGCTGCACCATCTGATTGACCATGTGATTGACATGGAGCCCAGGCACAAGCTGCCATATGGACGGATCTATAACCTGTTGGATGTTGAGTTAAGAACTCTAAAGGCCCATATCAAAATGAACTTAGCCAACAGGTATATTCAATGGTCATTAACACCTATGGCAGCGCCAATACTATTTGCACCGAATAAAGACGGCAGCCTGAGACTCTGTGTGGACTACCAAGCTCTGAACATGGGCACAATTAAGAACCGCAACCCCCTTCCACTGAGCTCAGAGATGCTTGACCGTGTTGGTGGTGCCAGATTCTTCACAAAACTTGACCTCCATGGTGCTTATTTCCTGATACGAATTGAAGAGGGAGACCAGTACCAGACCGCACTCCGAACCCGATATGGCCAGTTCAAGTATTGTGTCATGCCTTTCAGCTTGACGAATGCACCGACTACATTCCAGGCCTACAGCGCCAACCGTCTGAGGCCCTATATCAACAACTTTACTGTGTGTTACCTCGATGACATCCTCATCGACTCCACCAACGAAAGGAGGCACGAATAGCATGTACGGAAGGTGCTGCAACGTCTTCTGGAGTACAGACTCAAATGCAGAGCAGGGAAGTGCCAATTTGGAGTCTTGGAGATCGGCTTCTTCAGCTGTGTTCTTAGTCCCGATGGTGTGAGCATGCAGTTGGATCACATATCAATGATCGAAGATTGGCTGACCCCACCGTCAATCAAGGACATGCCGGTCCTTCTCGGATTCACCAACTTCTATCGGAGGTTCATGTGGCAGTATGCCAAGATAACGGCACCCATATCGAATCTGCTAAAGAATTAGCCTGGGAAGCCAAAATGGGAATGGCCGAGAGATACCAATCTCGCATACCAAAAACTCAATCGGGCCTTCACAGAGGCGCCAATTCAACAGCACTTCGATCCGGCAAAGCTGATCATCTTGCAGACCGATGCAAGTGGCTTCACAATCGCGGGGATGCTGAACCAGTACGACGGCTGTGGCACCCTTTGACCAGTCAATTGTTACGTGTGGAAATGTTTGCTAGCAGTGCTGAACAATGATACGTACGACCGTGAACTCCTTACCATTGTCGAGACCATGAAGCAATGGCGTCACTATCTCGAAGAAGCCAGGCACAAGATTTTAGTGTGGTGTGACCATAAGAACCTTGAGTATTTCCAAACTTCCAAGGCACTCTCACAGCGACAAGCTAGGTGGTCAGAAATCCTCTCGGCATACGACTTCAGTATCGAGCACTTGGAGGGTGTCAAAAACCCTGCCGATGGCCCGTCTAGATGGCCCGACAACAAGCAAGACTACGAGAAGCCTATTGGCCGACTTTTCGCAACCCTGGCAGTGAGGGCCATTACACCAGAAGTTGAACCGTATGATATTCTCCTACCGGCGATTCAAAAAGCCTTGTCTTCTGACACATTGGTATTCGACGTGAATGGAAAGATAGTCGACTCGCTCATGTCAAACACCCCTGAAAATGAGAAGCAATGAAAGGTTGTTGCTGGAGATCTGACTTACGAAGGGAGAATATACGTTCCTGCAAATCAACCACTTAATACTAAAGTATAAGTCTCTTTCATGACAACCCCGAATCAGGTCATTTCAGAGCTTTTAAGACAACTGCACTAGTATCTAGAGACTTCTATTGGCCCGCAATGGAGATGCACATAAGGAAGTATGTCAGTGGCTGCAATGTTTTCCACTGCATCATGGCTCCACGGCACGCACAACATGGCACAATGATGCCCTTGGTATACCCGGAACAACCCTGGGAAGGCGTCACGATGGATGTTGTTACTGACTTGCCGGAGTCAACTGCATCTGAGAACATGGGAGTCCTAGTCATTGTCGATCGGCAAACAAAAATGGCCATCAACCTGCCATGCCGAAAGAACATTAATCCACCGGAACTGGCCAGACTCTTCTTCTGGTATGTCATGCGCAAGCATGGTATGCCCGACACCTTCATCACCGATCAAGGAGGCCAATTTATGAGCCGGTTTTGGACTAGGGTATGTTCCGATATGAGTACTGACCACCGACTCTCGTCAGCCTTCCACCCACAGACGGATGGCCAGATAGAGAGGCAAAATCAGATGATGGAGTAATACCTCTGAGCCTTTTGCAACTACAAGCAGCATCACTGGATTGAGCTTCTTCCATTGGCCAAGTTCATATACAACAACTCCATGCACCACTCAATGAGGATGACTTCTTTCTGGGCCAATTACAACTACCATCCATCCCTGCAGTGCAAGGCTCCGAAGACCGCTTCCAATATGAGGACGGAAACTCAAGCAGACCCAATGATGGCAGCGCTAGCTGAGACACACCAAGAGCTCTGCGAAAATATACTGGAAGCTCAAGTGTGGCAATCGAAGTACGCCAGCGGCAAAGAAGGCATCTTTGAAGTCGGAGATAAAGTTTGGCTATCAATGAGATACATCGGTACAATGAGGCCATCTGAAAAACTGGACTATATGTGAGCAGACCCATATACAGTGAGTATGGTCATCAACAGGAATACTTACAAACTAGACCTTCCGGGAACGATGCGACTCCATGATATTGTCTATATTTCTCTGCTCGACTCATATATGCCCCCAATTGCCGGCCAGCCGCCATTGGAGCCTCAGCCGATGATAGTTGACAACTCTGATGAATGGGAGGTCAAACGAATTCTTGACTCTAAACAACACTATTGAGATCTCTACTACTTAGTTGAGTGGGCAGGCTACAACTACATCCGAACAAGCTGAGAGCCCACCGAAAACCTCGAACATGCTCAAGAGCTAGTTGATGGGTTCGATTGAGAGAATCCAGATGAACCCCGGTGGTAATTGGAAAACCACTAGATGAGTGGATTTGGAGAATTTGGAGAATTTGGAGGAGATTGGCCAAAATTGGTACTTCTTGAGTTTCCCCTTTTCTTGATTATTCTCTTCTGATGGATTTTGGCCCGGTACAAATGGCATCGGCGCGGGTTTTACCACGTACCACTTGAGGCAGATGTCCCAGTGAACTGAATCCGCCGTAAGGTTGCCTGATTAGCTCTGATCAGTTGTAGGACTTATGATGATGTGCGAGGCCTATACAAAGGCGCACGAACCTGGATGTTACTTCTTCTTCATGTACATATATTGAGCAGCCCAGGAGGTCTGCGCCAAGAGAGGAGGATGATGTAATGGCAGAGGTCAGGCCTTGGTGGTTAGGGTTGAGGCTGCCGGCAAGGCTAAGAGCTGAGGCTGAGTAAGCACAACCTGTCAAGGTTTCAAGGATCAGAGTTCTAGGGGTTATAAAGACCAAACGAAGAGGTGCAGTGATCGCGGGTAGTGGGTAACAAACTAGAGACTCGAATCCAGGAATCACAGAAGTGGACAGAGATTGATGCCGAAGCTATTGATTGTTTTGTAGACTAGAGAACAAGTAAAGAACAACCCTATCCTCCGCGAATCCAGCATCCTTATATACAGCTAATGCGACCATCGTCACTTTTACTCACTCGTTCCAAAATTCATCCAAACCTCTCCCAACTATGTACGCCACCCTTTCAAACCCTAAACCACACCATAACCATCACGCCATATTTACAACACAACTATTAAAACCTGATTCCTTCCATCAAAACTTGTTTCCCTTCCTTCGAAACCTGATTCCTTCCACCAGAACCTGTTTCGTTCCATCAAAACCTGTTTCCCTTGGTAATCGCATATATCCTTCATCCATCCATAGTCTTCCTTCGATCCTCACTTGATACAACTGTGACAGTAGCTCCCCCTCCCACCAGCCGAGTTCCTACGAGGCTGTTGATCTGGGCTTGCCAGGTTATTCTGTGTGGAATACGTCGATAGCTTGAAGTCTGTCCACGTTGGCTGCCGGTGCCCAGCTTCTTTCATCGTAGCCTTTCCACTTGACCAGATACTGCAATTGGGGTCGAAACACTGTAGAATCCTCAACGCGTTCCACTGCGTATTTCCCTTTTCCATCGACGATAACTGGCGGTGGTGTTGTGTCCAGTTGTCCAGGCAATGGATCGTTCGAGGCTTTTTTTCAGACGGGAGATTGGTTGGACTGGATGTATATTAATGTCTTTAGGTAAGTTCAAACCATAGGCCCATGGGCTGATAACTTCGGTGATTTCGTACGGTCCTAGGTGTTTCCAGTTTAGCTTTTTGCTTGACCTCTGTATTGCAATATTCCTAGCGTCCATCCATACTCAATTTCCCACTGCCATCTCCGTTCCTTCTCTGCGTCATTTGTCTGCTTCCTCTGCTTGAATTGCTTGTACTCGGGACATTTCGGCTTTCATCTGTTTGAAGATTTCATGTATCTTTGGGAGAGGTTATCGGCATTTACTTCCCTGATGTCATTCCCATTCTGAACTTGGTATTGACTGAAGGTCATTCTTGGATGAAAACCGTAGTGGCCAAAAAACGGTGAACAGGCTGTTGTTTCTGACAAATGATTATCGGACGCGAACTCTGCCATTGATAGCTACGAGGCCCAGTTGTTTTGTTGATTATTGACGAAGCTTCTCAGGTACTGTTCCATAATGCCATTCATTTGTTCTGTTTGGCTGTCCATGTGTGGATGAAATAGGGTTGAGAGTCTTCGTTCGATTCCGAGTCTTTCACAGACATGTCTCCAGAATTCCAAGGCATATTGAGGTACTCTGTCTGATACTACAGTGTCTGGTAAACCATGTAACTTGAACACGTTTTGTATAAACATTTCGCCTAACTTCCTTTCATCGACATCGTCTCAACATGGTACAAAGTGCCTCATCTTTGATAGTCTATCGACTATTACCCATATAGCATTATATCCTTCGCTTTCTGGTAATCCAACAACAAAATCCATACTCAGATCTTTCCATGGTTGCTGCGGTATCTCCAGCGGCTTTAGCTATCTGTGGGTCTTTTGATTCCTTGCTTTACTGCGCTGACACACATGGCAATTTCGTACCTACCTATCCACGTCTGTTCTTATGCCTGGCCATTGATGATTCCTCTTAAGTAAATCCGAAGTTTTTGCTCGTCCTGGATGTCCTGATGTTGGTGAATTGTGGTATTCCCGTATAAGTTGTAGCTTGTCTGATTCCTCTTTAACTTCCGTTGCATTGATGCACAGTTCTTCGCTGCTGTCGATTGGACAGTCCTTGCATACGTTTTAAATCCAGTTCCATCATTCCTTTGGATTGATTTTGTCTTGATTTACCATTTCCACAAAAGCGACCATGAGTCCTTGTGGTATTCTTTTGTTGAGATTCTCCATTTCAAGCACGATTTGTTGGGTTTTTTCTGTCCCCCCATTTGGAGGAATGTCTCCTGGCATTCTGGTTAGTGCATCGGGCTTCTGCCCTGTTTTCCTGGGCGGTAAACCATCTTAAACTTGAATCTTGACAGGAATTCAGACCACCTTGTTTGCTTTCTATTTAGTAACTTTGACATCATAAAGTATTCGAGGTTTTTGTGATTCGTCAATATCCTAATTGGATTTGTTGACCATTCGCATTTCGGTCTCTATTGTTCGAGGGACTTGATGATGGCTTCTAACTCCTGGGCATAGATTTTGGAATTCTCTTTGGCCGGTGAATACTTCTTGGAAAATAACTCAACCATATGGAGGATTCCTTGGTTGTCGTATAGTGATAGCACTCCTGCTAATAGGTAACTAGAAGCATCTGTTTCTATGACAATTTCCTTTTTGTAATCGAAATGTGCAAATACTGGTACTGTTGTAAACGCCTCCTTCAGCTCCACAAAAGCTCGTTTCTGGTCAGATCCCCAATGAAATGGTACCAGCTTTTTCGTTAGTTTGGTTAGTGGTTGGACCACCCTGCTGTAATTTTCAATAAACCTTCGATAAAAGTTGGCAAATCCCAAAAATGCTTGAACTTCTTTGAGTTTGCCAGGTGTTTCCCACTCCTTGACTGCCGTTATCTTTTCTGGATCCAATTTGATTCCATTAACACCGACTATTAGTCCTAGGTATTTGACCTCTTATTGATGGAATTTGCATTTTTCAGCTTTCAAGTATAATCCAGCTTCCTTCAATGTTGCCATTACCGCTCTGACATGTTCTTGATGTTCCATCAGATTGTCACTGTAGATAGCAATGTCGTCCAGAAATGCCGTGCAGAATATGTCCAGGAAAGGTTGAAGTGTATCATCGATGAATTCTTGAAAGGATGCTGGTATGTTGGTGAATCCGAATGGCATGACCAGAGATTCGAATAGACCATAACGGGTCTAGAATGCCATTTTCCATTCGTCCCCTCCCGCAATTCTGATCATATTGTAGGCATCTCGGACATTTAACTTGGTGTACCACCTGGCCTTCAATAATCTCAATATGGTTTCTTGGATGAGCGGTAATGGGTATCGATTTTCGATTGTTTCTTCGTTTAGGCCTCTATAATCCACACATAACCTGAGGCCTCAATGAGATTTGGGTGTGAATAGTACTGGTGCTCCACATGGTGATGACGATGATCTGATGAATCCCTTTGATAGGTTGTTATCAATCCATTCCTTCAGGACTTGTAACTCTTCTGTTGATATGCTGTACATTGCTCCAAAAGTGTCACGGTTGTGTCGAGTGAGGATCGAAGAAGGAATAAGGATCGATGAAGGGGAAAGGGAATACGAAGGGAATCAGGTTTTGTTGGAAAGAATCAGGATTTGTTGGTTGGAATCAGGATTTGTTGGAAGGAATCAGGTTTCGTTGGTTGCGTTGTAAATATGGCGTGATGGTTATGGTGTAGGCCGCGGACTGAAAGGGTTGCGTACATAGTTGGGTGGAGTTAGGATGTATTTTGGAACGAGTAAGCAAAGGTGACGACAGTCGCGTTAACTGTATATAAGGATGCTGGATTCGCGGAGGATAGGTTTGTTCTGCACTCGTTCTCTAGTCTACAAAACAATCAATAGCTTCGGCAACAACCTTTGTTCACTTCTGTGATACCGGAATTCGAGTCTCTTGCTTGTTACGCAGTACCCGCGATCACTGCTCACCCCACAACATCTACGTCTTAGTTTGGTTTTTATAACCCCTAGAACTCCGAGCCTTGAACCCTTGACAGAAAGGAGGTGTATAGCATTTTTGAAGAGTAATCTTGTGGTCGTATGGTCTGTGTGGAGGTAGTCGTTCAGCAATGACCTTGTCAAAGAGGAGAAGAACCTCATGATATTTCTTTGTGATTAACTGATCCAGCAGTTTTTCCTGAAGATCCTATATTTCGAGGGTGTTGTTGATTTCGCATAATGTTACTGCGTATACTTTGTGATTTTCCCTTTTCTTGCGTCTCATGAACGGTGCTGCTGCTATCACAAATATATCCAGCTTTGGCTTGTGTGATTCCACTGTTTCCATATGATTGCCCCATACCCACACGCTCGAATGATGTTGGCAATGTTTCTGACAATAATCGCTTTCGAATCCTATTCTTTTTTCTGAAACTTGACTGAAACATCGTGAAGTTGTGACCATGATAATCTGAGTACAATTGGGTAGTGTTCTGATTTGTAACAAACGCTGGTAACGGTTCTTGATGTCCACGTATGCCTAGATTTAATTTAGCCATGGTGGTGATTGTTCCTGACTTGATGGGTCTTCCATCTATAACTTCCAATTCTTTTGATTCTTTTAACTCCCTTTCCTTCGGTTGATGATGGCGGACGAAATCTTTGTCAATAAATGCTGTTCCAGTAGCTCCGCAGTCTATCAAAGCATGGGTATCAATGATTTTGTCTTCCATCTTCTGCGAGCATTTCACGACGAGATGTTTGCTTTCCATAGAAGACTTCTTTATTTCTGCACTTGATATAGAAAACTGCGAAATACCAAAACTAGCATTTACTGACAAAGGACATTCGTTTCCAGCGCAAATGCTATCCTTATTGCACTGGACTAAACTTTATCCGACTCAACTTTCTTTCCCTTCCTTGTTTGCGAATTCATGTCTCCTTCATTAGCTGCCCTCTTGAAGGGTGATACCTCTGTTTGTCCTGACGCTGCCTGCAACTTTCTTGAACATGATGCCGTGAAATGCCTGCTATCCCCACAGTACATACATGATCCTCCTTCCCTGCGTCTCTTTCTTGCTTGCGGAATAATGTTCTTTCCTTTGACTGCCAAAAGATCCATTGGTGCTGGTCCATGATATCCTGCAACAGTTCCTGCTGGTGCTACATCTGGGGCAAATGTGGTGTTGGTCGTTGTTTCGGGTTTCTTATAGCCCTCCCACTTTCCTGACTTCTTCTCCGCCGCATGTCTTCCTAGCTGTGAGTCTCGCTTTCAGCAGAGTTTGACGAATTCAACTATGCTTTCAGGTTCCTCATTATGTTGTAGAGAGTGCTGAAGTTCGTTGAACAGCCTATTTTGTAATGTGTCTATTTGGGCATCTTCGTTCCATTTGATGTCTGCTACATATTTTTGGAATTCCGCATAGTACTGGGAGAATTCGCGGTCTCGTTGTCTGAGCCTCAAGAGTTCTCTCTTGGCCGTTGCTGCTTTATCTTGGTCTCCGAACACTAGATCTAGCAGGTCAACCAGATCTTTCAAGGAGTCGGGTTTAACTTCCCTGGAGATTTCATCACATTGTGGCATTAAGTGTACCAAAGCTACTCCATTTAGACATCCAACCACATACCTCAGCTTCTTCTACTCGGTGTTGAATGTCTTTGGTTTTCCAGCTATCTTCAAGGCCAGTTGCACCTTCCATCCTCAAAGTTCTTTTCTTTCTTCTTCTGAGAAACTAGCAATATCATTTACCTTCTCTTCCCTATCTTCCCTTTCTCCTATTGTCTCTCTTATCCTTCCTTCTATCAGCTTCAAAACTCTGGTCACTTATTGGCGATTTTCTTCTGCCAGGTCCCTGAATTTCTCCCTTTGTGCCTGTGCATCTTCCAGGTCTTGTTTCAATTCTGCCAGGTCTGGATTGCTCTCTTCCAGCTATTGCTCTAGGTTCCGGACCTTCTTTTCCACATCTCCGTGACTGCATACTTGAGGTGCTTCCTCCCTCGATGCTAATGCTTGTTGCATAAGCAGTAACTTCTGCTTCAAATTGTCCCACTCCTGAATCACTTTTTCTCCCTCTGCCAACAATTCCGATATTCGTACTTCCGCATTCGTCACAGATTGCTGTTCCTTCAGTAATTCGTTCAATCTGCTGGTTGTTGGAAGCTGGGCCAATGCCGTTAGCCCAATGTTGATGTCCCGTATGTGTTCCCTAAGCTGTGTTTTGTTCATGGTTTCCACATTCTTTGCTGCCACATTCTCCAATTCCAATTGTAACACGTTGGTTAGCGTGACATCCCGAGTTGGTCTTGCGGAACCCTCTGACATCATGAGGGTGATGTTGAGAGGCTGCTGTGAGGAGTTTGGCGGCTGTAAAATGAGAACGACGTTATTTACTGAAGTGATCTTTCACCTGGTCGATATTTTCCTGAATTTGTTGAACTGTTTCTTCGATTTCTGCTTCCAAAAATGGGTTGACCATCTACCAGAAGAACACCTTGTGTTTGCTGGGCATTGTTACAATGATCAGCAGAGTGGGTAAAGGAGCCGGGTGTAATTCTTGATCTGCTCCCTTTCCCTTGTTTACCTTTCGTTCGTTGTAATCAGCCCACGAAAATTGACGTGCTTCGTCCTTCCGTGTTGCTTTGATCGTGGATTCTGATTTTATCATTTGAGGGTCTGCTGAGCTTCCGATTGTTGTATGTGTGCCTCTGCAGATATGTTTGCAGTAACACAGTTCTTCGTCCTGACAACGGACGTGGAGACCATAATACTTGGTCCAAAAGTTTATAAAAACTAAATGGTCGATTTGGAGTCCTCCTCCGTCGCTTGCAGCTTCCATCCAATAACTGTTCCAGTGGGAAACTGCTTGTGGTTCATTTCAAAAGTACGCTTCAAGGGGGTCTTCGATTTCGGTGATAATAGCATTGATACTATTAACAGCGTTTAAGGGTTCTGGTTCAAAAAGGTTTATGGTTCTACCGGCTAGATCGAAAAAATTGATTCAAGATTGCTGTGGTTTCTTGCTATCGTACTTTGGCATTTACTCGAATATGTTAGCTACTTCACGTCAAAATTTTCAGATACACACTATACACATGTATCTCCAGAAACTGTATACCATGAACTGGTTTTCGAAGTGGCCCACAGATTTAAACACCAGGCACTGGGGATTGCAGGGACGGTGACAAAAGTAACAGCCGCTTCGGTAATGATAACGGCACATATACTGAATTATAATCAGTAAAATGGATTGTAGACTCATTCTTCTGTCAAGGTTTCAAGGCTCGGAGTTCTAGGGGTAATAAAAACCAAACAAAGAGGTGCAGTAATCGCAGGTACTGCGTAACAAACTAGAGACTCAAATCCGGGCATCACAGAAGTGAATAGAGGTTGATGCCGAAGCTATTGATTGTTTTGTAGACTAGAGAACATGTAAAGAAAAAATCTATCTTCCACGAATCCAGCATCCTTATATACAGCTAACGCGACCGTCGTCACATTTACTCACTTGTTCTACAATACATCCAAACCTGGCCCAACTATGTACACAACCCTTTCAAACCGTAAACCACGCCATAACCATCATGCCATATTTACAACACAACTATTAATACCTGATTCCTTCCATCAAAACTTGTTTTCCTTCCTTCGAAACCTGATTCCTTCCATCAAAACCTGTTTCCTTCCATCAAAACCTGTTTCCCTTGGTAGTCCCATATATCCTTCATCGATCCATACTCCTCCTTCGATCCTCACTGGACACAACCACAATGATTCCACCAGTCCAAAAGATCCCGGTCTGGGGTAGGGCTTGGTCCAGTCCAGTCCAACAGGAAGGCCAGACTGGACCAGACTACAGACTGGCAGTCTTGGACTGGACGGGCTTGGTCTGGACCGGTCCAATGTGAGGGGGATACTGCAGCTAGATGTGACTTATCGATATTGTTGTACCGACTTATGGTAAAGTCGTATCATAATTTTAATAATCCAACTGAAGATATGAAGTTCGATTGTGACGCGTTTGCGTCGTTGTACCGTATGTATGAATACGGGCATCTATTGCAGTATGGCCCTATTTAAAAGTGGTAACTGTCTTGGAGGTAATCTTCCGAAGACTCGTCAAAGACGACTTGAGAAGGAAGTTCACCGGTATGGAAATAGTGGTAGTATTCTACCCAAAGGTTATTGCGAAGAAGGTACCTTGCCAGGTGTTCGTATTTGGCTCGAGTGTTTGCTTGGGCGTGCAAGATGCGAGCGTAGAGAATCTTCTGGTCGTCTGTAATAGACATAAAAAGTTTATTGGTGAATATTCTTAAGGGAATTAACTTAATAATATTTCAGGTGGTTTTTCCGCTGTTGTGTTCTGACTGTGGTTTGTTCGACTGTTGCTTGAATCGTTGTGTTTAAACTTGTGGGTTTAAGGTGGTCTTTTATAGGTGAGTATTTCCGCGTCAAACCATCCTGCTAAGGGGTGACGGTACTTCTCTGTAATCTATGATGTGTGTGTATAGTACTATCTCATAAACACTCAGTCCACCGTAGTGGGTGTTCACATAACATCCGATCGTTGCTTCAGAGCCGATCTCGGTAGTTAGCTGTGGAGAGTTCCGTTTGACAACGTGTGGTTGCGTAAGCCCCCACCAGGAGTTCCCAAAGGTTATCCTGCATGTTATGACGTTGCTGACATACATATCGGACCATTACTTCGTATTAGTTATCTTTCTTCGTATTGAGTGGAATAGTGATCAATGATTTAATAAGCTGCCAACCCATACATTGCCACGTACCTAGTGTCATCGGGTTTTATCCGTGTTCCCCGAAGGGGGTGCCCTCTGTCAGTTATCGTGTTGCAAACACGGCAGAGCTGGGGTTCGACAGTCTAGATCCAAGCACTTATCTTTTAGATAGAGTTAACTACCGGGGCGCAGTTAGCTTATCTCCTTTGCTTATTCTAGCTCTAGAGATAGCAAAGTCCCGCATACTAAGATAATATCGCTTGTCCAACCAAATCCATGAAGCTAAGCACGGGTATGGTTTGTCCCAGTATTAGCATGATAACAATGATAACACTGGTCTGATCCGTAACGCACAGCTGATCCGAAGACCCCTGCTTGGCAGTTACATTGCTTCGGCAGTATGGTTGGTGTGTCCCATGCCTTGGCCAGTACTATGGGTTTTTACCCCCAAGATTACTGTCTGATCGAGTGTGCGTACTGTCTCCACACTGGGTAGCTATTCCCTATGCTGAGACGTAGTATTGTAGCATAGACTATTATGGGGATTTCACCCGCCTATGTTGAGCCGTCTGCTAACTCATCAGTAGACATCCTCAGGGGTGTGATCTTAACCGCTAATCATCTTTGAATAACGGCAAGCCTGGGAGACTAAGCCTGATGTACTTCATACGCATGCTAAGGGGAAACCCCTAACATCCAAGGAGGTTACTAGTGAAGGCAACAGTTCAATGATGAACAAGTTCGGACAGGCGGTTCACGGTGCGGTTCGGTACCGGTTCGGGTTGGTGAACTGCACCACTTGAACTGGTTCGAACCAGTCCAGTAATAGTCAAACCTGGCAGTTCACGTTTCAAACCGGTTAATCTTTTCGAACCGCACCGCTTGAACCGGTTCACCCTCCGAACCGCGACTAGTTCGAACCGTTGCCTTCACTGGAGGTTACTTCTGGTCAATTGATGATGGGTATAGAATTGTAGAACAAAGTTGAAGTTTGAAGATTTATTGACAGGAAGAATCTGTGCCTTATATACAAAGAAAATCTGAAAGTTCCATGGAGATAATGGAGTGAAGTTTAGAGTGGTGGGCGGTGCGCATGTAAAACCGAAGAAGCCTATTGGAGTGAAAAGCTTAGTGGAAGTCAATTGAAGTCAATGGAAGGCCACAATTGGAAATAGCAGTGGCGGAGCCAGTGGGAAGCGAAAACTCATGTATGGGTCTCTGAGTATGAGTCTGGGGGCTGTAAGTCAATTCGCCGACTTCCAGTTTCATTCGAGGCCGTCAAGTAAAAAGTGGCGGGTGGCAAGTGGCGAGTAAACCACCATGTATGAGTCTACATGTATGAGTCTGCATGCATGAGTCTCCGTTTATAACTCTATTCAGTGGCTCAGTGTATTAATGACTCCCAGAGACTTGCGCTGATTTGCCCCAAGTGGACTGGTCCAGACCAAGCCCGGACCAGTCTGCCAGAATTTTGGACCGGTCCGATCCCGGTCCAAAAATTACTCGGACTGGAACCGGACTGGACTGGACTGGACCAGTCCGGACTAGTCCACACCCGGACTACTGGAATCATTGCACAACCATAACACAACCTTAGGTAGACTCTGCACGGCTGCCATCGTATGGCAGCGATTATTTTTCTTATACACAATCATACTAAATCACTTATTCTCATTTGGAACCGTATCGACCCCAATTGACATACCAGCCAGTACGAAGCCTTACCAGTCCCATACTTGCCCATACAGTTAATGGTAACAGTCACTTTTGCTCCGAATCGCCAACAACAAATGGACAGCCTGCAAACAGCTGAATAATATCGGCCAAGAAGCTGACAACAAATGGACAGCCAGCAAATAACTGTATGGTACCAGTCAAAAGCCGACGACTGCCAGAGGCCTAAGAATACGTGCCAACTCTAAACACCAAAGCTGCTCTCTATCAAAAGAGGCCTAAGAATATATACTGACTCTGAACAGGAAAGCTGTTCTCTATCAAAAGAGGCATATTTGTCTGAAGGTCATCAGATCGAATAGATACTACTGGTCCGGAGGCACAAATCTGCAAGCTTGATGTCATAAAGAATACCGATAGTCTGATTGAAATCCAATAACCATAAATACTATAGAGGATTGAGAGATAGAGGATCGCAGGAGTTGCGAATAAGTGGGCATTGGTTCAGAAGTGGTTAAAGTTCTGGAGCTCTAGAGAAAAGTATAGATAGAAGTATTTGTTAGAAAGCGAAAAAAAGAAGTATAAAGACCTCTGAGTTCTTTGATGGTAGAAACACATTGACTTGCTCAGCAAGGAGAACAAGCCTGAACAATATACTCATTGAAAAGCTATTCTTTTCGTTCAAAATCTTTTGGTGACTTTACATCCTGATCAAACATTCCAATCTACCTTCAAAGCAATTCCCAAATTAAGTAAGGATACTACTTTGACCGGGTAAACCTTGGGTGAAACTTCTGGTGTTATATCAAAGTATAATAGAAGGCAAATTTGAATAAAAAAGACTGTCTACAAAATAAATATGAAGAGGAAAATGGCAGCAGAAGCAAATATCACAAGAAAGTCAATCGTGTCAAAGTAACTGTAATTAAAAGTAAATTATACACTTATAACAGTTTACTTAAAAAATATTAAAAAGAAAGAAAACCAGGAGTACTGGTGGTGCCAATACAAGAGGCAGAAGAAAGACCACCTTTTCAAATTGTGCAAAAAATGGAAGAGGCAGCAGGATACCCTTTGGGAAAAGTTGATGAAAAAGTGCAAGTGGAAAGGGGAAAGGACAAAGGTGCCAATGTCTCTGGTATTTGATACAGCAGACACAGTCAAGCCAATATTAAAATTCCTCCTTGGTACAGATGTCTGCAGAGTTTCAGGTGTAAGGGAAGGGGGTGAGGAAGCAGCAGCAGAGAAGGGTGGAAGTAGTAGTGAAGATGAATAGGGAGGGGACATGAGGAAAGGCAGAGGAGGGTGGAAAAGTGTTAATTAATTCCGGTGGATGGGGGGAAGGAGATCAGAAAGTACGACTTGGAAGTGGTCTTTTTTGCCATAGAAGTACTTAGGATTAGGTTATATGTCATGGCCGCAAGCGGCCGAATACAATATGATTACAAACAAACAATGCCCGAGCCGACTCTCGGGATCGATTGACCTCCGAATCGTCTCGGAATAGTCTCTGCAGCAGTTAATTGACTCGAAGATACACTTCGCCGGTGGAATGCTGAAGTTATGTTGGTTGCGCCTGACTCGAGGGAAGTAATCGTAGGAAGGTAATTGTCAAGTGCGCTTGCTCGATCAACTCGTTTATCGTCGGTGACTTCGTGACAGACCCGACCGTTCGTGGATGAATTGACGCGTCCAGGATAACTATCGTAGAGCCGATGAATCGACGCGTTGATGGTAGGTCGATTAAGGCTTCGCTAGCACTTCGAGTTTGATTCGTTGCCGTCAATGGCATTCCGACTTGTTTCGATCGTCTATTCGTATGCGATTGCTCTCGTCGAACGCGTTTCGAGGTTTTCTCGGGGGTGTGGCCATCGGGCCGGTGACACATCTCTCGGGCCAGTTGACCTCCGAATTCATCTCGGGATTGTCCTTATGTTTCTTGCACCAAGTATGGATTGCCTCCGACTTTTTGATTATTCGGCAGTGTCTTCCATTAGATATCGGTGGGGTAGGCCGTCAAATCATCAAGTAGAGCTTTGAGATTCGAGGGATGGCTGAGGGAGAAGCGTGGGCTTTGGAATTAGAATAAACACAGAAGTTGGAAGACGCGGAGAAAGACGTTGGGCAATAAGCACAAACAAATTATAACTGAAATACATTCACTTTTGCATATACTGATCATCCAAAGTCAGCGGAGAGCGAAAGTAGGCGTTTCGGAATTGTGGCCCAGGCACGGGGGCTGCGAACTCGGGTTCGGCCGTGAACTCGGATGGAGAACTGGGAGTAGACTTGAGTGCAGACTCGGGTGCGGACTCGGGCACGGACTCGGGTTCGAACATCTGCAACGTAGGGTCATTTGCTGCACGCCTATTAGTTTGTTCTCATAAGGGGATATCGGAAATTACAAGAGCACTTTATTTCATGCTTGGTGACTTGTTCTCTCTTATTGAAGGACTTGTTGCAGTACTGGCATGATAACGCGTTCATCTGTTGGAGAAATTTCGAGTGCGCCTTGCACCCCGAGTTCTTTACTTTAAGAGATGCGTGGCGGCGTAGATGAGTATTTCTTGATAGTACCTTGTGGCAAACAGGACAACGATATTCGGTCTCGTTTTTTAATTTTATTCTTTTGTTTGGAGTCTTGTTGAGAGCGGACATCGTCTTGCGAGCTTCGTCGTGGTTGTTATCGATTAGGTGATTGATGGCGCCCTCGAATATATCGAACCTTATATCGTCCGGTTTGGGAGGTTGCGATGACATCTCGAGTCAGTGATAAGGAAGGCGGGTGATATTGTCGTTGGCAAAGAGGGATGGCAGGGACTTATAATGCCCCTACAAACGGGTGAAGCTCTAGAGATCTGTGAGCCAATCAATGCGACAGAAAGAACCAGGTACTAAAAGCACATAGTATAAAATTACATCAAGAAAATCTAGATACATATAAGGGACACTTATCACCACAATCATGCCCTTCTACCGCTCTTACCAAAGGCTCTAGCTCTTTAATGATGAACTGAACGTTAACCCAAATATCCACACGAATTCTCTAGATCTCTATCACCACGCACCCATGATGAGCCCATTTGAGCTATTACGAGCCCACTATGAGCCTGTCCAGAGCTATTCCGAGCCCATGAGGAATTGTGTAACAAAGATTCCTACGTGCCCACGAGCCCTCATTGAGCCCAGGGAAATTTAGGCGCATGAGCACCCTAACACATGAACCCCTGAGTATGACACACTAATCATTCCACGAACCCCTGAGGCACATGAACATATTGCCACTTTTCTGTTGGGTGCAACTGAACGCTTGGAATGTCATTGGAGCGCTGGAATGGTGTTGGTGTTTCAAATTACGCGCCTTGGTGAAAACGATGGGGTACGGTTGGACCGTCGACAATCGGCTGACGCCGAGCCGCATCAGCCTACCGAGCTGACTGAAATTCTATGGTATTACCACAACACAAAAAAAGTATAGGTACTTGGTATATACCAAGTAAGTACGCGGTCAATACTGCCACCGCCGAACAGACAATCCATTGCTGCAACGCACCTCAATGTGGCGGCGGAACACAAAGAAAGGAAACCTAATATTCAAGACTTACAGGACAATACATCCAAACTCACTGGGACAAGTTCAAGGCCAAATAAAAAGGGAAAACAATCCCCCACAGCACATAGCTACTCCCTCGATTAATCCGAAAGGAACAAAAGCGAATCATAGTTAGTTTAACAATCGATCTAATTAGAGGTAGATTTCGGAAGGTGTAAGGATCCGGACTTCGATAGGCCATTACCTGCTCATCAATCACGCACCGACGAAACCGGGACGTCAGAGCAAAGACCTACATCTATCGAACAGATAAATTGCACCGCTGCTGAGCCCGTCATACTGGGTCTATACGACAAAATGGAACGTTTACGGTTAATCACACAGCCACAAACCAAGCCTATCGGTCCTGAGCGAAGTGAAAGGTATATACGCAGGCCTTATAATGGTAGAAGCAAAATGTTGCGAGGTCGATGTGAAGCAGCATCAAGCGGCTCTAGACATGGGCGGTAGACAGCCGATGTTGAATAATGAGCAATGGCATAAACACTTCCAAAGGGCCTGAGTAACTAGGTAGTTCTAATGGCCTATAGGCAACCATTGACCGCTTTACATCACACATTATTGCTGGGGGTTTCTCCTATATTGCAGACTATGCTGTCTTGATTAACTATGAGAAGATTGATGGAGTAGTTGAACAGATTTGGCAGGGACCAGTCCATATTCATGGAATAGTACCGGTAACTTTAGGAAGGGTTATACCGGGTTTTGCAGTAGTACCCAGATTTACAAAAGGTTCACGGCAAAGTTTAGGAATTATTTTATGCTTGGTAGAGGAGTAGTTGTTGGAGGTAAGGAAATTTTAACTAAATGCATGTAAATACTAAGTTCAGACCCCACTCATTTGCTTTGACCATCAGTACTATATTCATAACCTTCTAAAATTCGGCAATGTACTTGGGGTTGACATCTCAGTGGACGTAGTTCTACAAGATTGGCTAGTTTCCACCACTCAAAAGATTCCATGCACTTCTGCAAGATGACATTTGAAGTTGTCCAATGAGAAAACAGTACGCAGGCAAATAGAATGTGGGCAATGTAGCTCACTGGCATCTAGCTTGCAAAGGTGTCCTTGAACATGACCATGCAACACGCCCATTGTTTCGAAAGGCTGGAAGTGCTTCGATGCACCCAACCTTCCATCACCCAAGCAGAATGGGCACCTCCAATCACCAGTACTTTTCGGGACCCAGGAGAGATCTGTCAGCCCACAGATGTGCTCGTTGCAATGCGATTCCCAGCCGAATTTGCGATCAAACCATTTGAGGCAGGAAGCACAGTGAGCACCGGGAAAGGCTTTCATTCTTATGCTCATGCTGTAGTTGATCTCCAAGTGCATTCGGAACTTCTGAGTATTTTTGAGTCGAGTGCCACAGGCTTCCCAGTAACATATTAGCCCGCTGTTCCTAATGTGAGTTTAGATGCGGGACTATATCGGATACGTCATATACTCGCCCACCGAAATACTGATGACATCAGCCCTACGTGCATTGGAAGTCTTCAAAGTCCGCAATATGCTGCCATTCGGGATTGACTTGGAGATTTGCTTTGGCGCAGCTATGTACATGCCATATTTGTTCTGTTTTTAGCAGGTTTTCAATCTGTGGATGACAAAAATGGCATGACCCTGACATTGGCTCCTCTCCTGGAAAGAAAGTTTCTAAAGTTTTAATTGGTTCAATATAACGACAAGTTCTTTTCCTTCTTTGGTCAGTAGCATCACTGGCCTGGCGAGGTCTTTTGCCTTGTGACTTGTAAATGTATCAAACAGGCTGCACCATGGGTATACCACTCTCCAGCTGAGGAGTTTTCTTTGTTCTTCCATGTCGGAAACCTCTGGAACAGAGTTTCATCTGGTCCTTTAACAGCTTTGGGAAGCTAGAGGATGGGGTGTAACTGTAACACCGGGAGTGTCACTCCAGGTTTACCCGGTCAAAGTAGTATCCGTACTTAATTCGGGACTTGCTTCGAAGATAGGTTAGGAACTTCATTCGGCATGTGGAAATCACTAAAAGGTTCTGAACAAAAGAAATGGCTTTCTCCGATGCGTATATTGTTAAGGCTTGTTCTCCTCGCTGAGAAGGTTGATGCCTTTCTACCCTTGAAGAACCCATGGTCTTTATACCTTCGTCTTCGCTCTAACAAATACTTCTATCTACGCTTTTCTCTAGAGCTCCAGCACCGTGACCACCTTCGAACCAATGCCCACTCCTTTGCAACTACCGTGGCCTGCATCTCTCGATCTTCTATCATCTGTATCGTCACTGGATTATAATCAGACCATCGGTATCTTTTATGACATCAAGCTCGCGGGCTTGTGCCTCCGGACCAGTGGTATCCTTTCGATCTGATGACCTCCAGACGAATAGGCCTCTTTCGATAAAGAGCAGCTTCGCTGTCCAGAGTCGGCACGTATTCTTAGGCCTCCGGCAGTCGTCGGCTTTTGGCTGGCGCCATACAGTTGATTGCCGGCTGTCCGTTTGTCGTCGGCGAGCGTCGGCTTCATGGCCGATGCCATTCAGCTGTTTGTTGGCTGTCCGTTTGTTATCGGCGTTTCAGAGCAGATGTGACCGCGGCCATTAACTAGCCGTCGATGCTTATCGATTGTGTGGGTGTTTGTTTGCTAGCCATCCGAAAAGATTGGCTCTGGCATCCGAGACGAGTGATAGCCGACGACATCTAATCAGCGAAATCGCAGGTGATCGCATGTGACCCCGCTGCGAACTTGCTAGGTGTAACACTACCCCCTCTCTTGGAGAGTTTGTCTCTGAACGACTATACTCCATACTAATCTGCTCTTTGTTGCCCTTGGCGAAACGTGATTCGGCGCGCTGAAGTGAATTATTCGAAATCCTAGACATAGTGAATCCGCACGGACCATTTTGCTTCGACCAGCTTGAGACATTCAAGCACAATCGACCAATCAGTTTGCTTACGTCCAGATGAGACATATGGCAGCAAGCAGAATCGATCAATCGGGTTGTGTCCATCTAAGACACTGTGCTTTCTTTTTCTTGCTTTGATGATCTGGAAAAATCGTGACCCCGTGTGCCCAAAACCAAAACCATCTTTCTCTTGATCCATCTTTCTCTTGATCTGGAAAATCGTGGCCTCTTGGGCCCTTTAAAAACCAAACCCTTCGTCCGGTGTCTTGCTAGCCATTAAAAACCCTTCGTGGGGAAAAGATAGTAGTTCAACCGTTCATTTAATCCTGTTATCATTCGCGGCCTGAGGATTCCGTCTGTGATACTCCATTAACAGTCTCTTGTCGTCGAAGTTCTCATAAGGTTCCTCCGTCCAGTCTGCTTCTTCCGGATATCCCTTCCATTTGACCAGATATAAAACCCGTTTCCGTTCCTTGCTATACTGGCTGCCCATGACTTCCTCAACTTCATAGCCTGTTTCGTACCCGTAGCCATCGACATCATAACCATGCTCATTCTGCTCGCTGGCTGAAGCAAGCTCAGGTGTAGGTCTAGTAGGGTTGGTGGCGAGTCGATAAGGTTCGATGAGTGATACATGGAATGCATTGTGAATACGCCATCGATTCGGCAACTCAAGCTTAATAGTGGTGGGCGAGAGCACCTTCGAGACCTTGAAGGGTCCATGAAGCTTCGCATCTAGTTTCCTAGATAGTCTTCGAGTTTTGAGGTTCTTCCCATTTAGCATTACTTGATCGCCAACCAAATACTTTGGAGATGCCTTAGCACGCCGGTCATGGTACTTCCCCATTGTCTCCCATGCCTGCTCCAAGCCTTTATGGCAGAGTGCATGCACGCTGGTCATCCAGTGAACATAGTTCCTAGATGCCGGATTCTTTGCTTCTGCTTCGATGGGCCAATTCGTTTGAGGATCGAACCCAAAGTTTGCAAAGAACGGTGACATTCCCGTAGTGGTGGTGAGAGAGTTATTATAGGCATACTCTGCCATTGGTAACATCTCGGACCAATTGTGCTGCTCACAATTGCAGTAATTCCGCAAATAACATTCCAGTGTTTGGTTGACTCTTTCCGTTTGCCCGTCCATTTGAAGGTGGAACGGCGACGACATCTTTAACCTGATGTGAAGAGCTTCAACCAACGAGGACCAAAACGTGGAGGTGAACCTAGAGTCCCGATCTGACACTATGTTCGATGGTAGACCATGAAATCTCCATACTTCTTTCAAGAAGATTTTGACCAGGTCTGTAGCCTTCTTCTCACCATCTTTTAATGGAATGAAGTGGGCCATTTTGGTGAATCGGTCGATGATTACCAATACTGATGAGCATCCGTCTGATACCGGTAATTCGATAATGAAGTCGATAGAAATCGAATCCCATGGGCGGTATGCTAATTCAAGGGGTTGTAGAAGTCCGTAGCGAGCGTGGCGAGCTGCTTTGTTCCTTTGGCACTCAGGGCATCAGCGGACATAATCTTCGATGAATTTCTCCATTTCTGGCCAAAAGAAATTTCGTCTGACCAGCTCGATTGTCTTATCCTGCCCCATATGTCCTGCCACCTTCGAATCGTGCTCCGCTTTCAATATCTGTTTCTTCAACTGCAGATCGTCCGGAATCCTCAGTCTGCCTTTATAATAAAGGGCTTCGTCTTCGAATGAGATGTCTGAGCTTTGGTTACCTTCCATAGCTCGGATGTACTCTTCTTGCCATGCAGCATTGTTGTTAGCGGCGCTGGCCACTGCTTCTAACAGCCATGAGCTGAACTTGACTACTGGGATCGCTCTCAACTTTGCAGAAGAAATCGCAATTCGTTCGCCTCGTAACCTCATTGCCGTTACTTGTACTGTTTCTCCTTCAGAAGTTACCAACTGATCAGGTCTCAGAATGCGGTGGATAGGCTGGTTTTCGTTTTCTTCGGCACTACCTCTCCCTTTTTCAGGGCGGTACTCCGAACGCCTAGATAATGCATCCAGTTCCCCATTTGCACTGCCAGGTCGGTAGAATATTTTGAAATCATATCCTGCCAGCTCTTGAGCCCAGCGGGCTTGTCTCCAATTCAAGATCTTCGTAGTCGTAAAGTATTTGAGATTCTTGTGATCGGTGAAGACACAGATTGGGTGAGCTGCACCTTCGAGATAATGTCTCCATTCTTTCATCGCGGATACTATGGCGAGCATCTCTTTGTCATGGATTTCATAGTTGATCTCGGCTGTATCTGTCTTTCGAGAGTGGTAGGCTATAAGGTGCAATCGTCCATCAATGACTTGGGAGAGAACTGCGCCGATTGCAAAATCACTTGTGTCGGTCGCCATCACATCGGGCCAAACAGGCTCGAAATGTCGTAATATGGGAGCCTTGGTAAAGTGCTTCTTCAGCATATCGAAGGCTATTTGATTTCTCTGATTTGCTTTTGAATTAAACTTTTCGTTCGTTTTCTTGGTTAATTCCGTTAAGGGATGGCATATCTTTGAAAATCCTTCGATGAAGCGTCGATAAAAGTTGGCAAATCTGAGAAAGGACTGGACGTCCTCGACAGACTCTGGAATCTCCCATTTCAGAATAGTATCAATTTTGTCTTGGACATACTGACACCTTCTCCCGATATGAGATACCCAAGGAACTCAACTTGCTTCTGGTGCCATTCGCACTTATCGGGTGCTATAGCCAAGTTGTTCTCCTGTAATCAACGAAGGACTTCGCGAGTCAATCGCACATTTCTTCGTTTTCTGTATAGATGAGGATATCATCTATATAGACTACTACTGCATGATCGATCAGATCTCGCAGGATCTCGTTCATCATATCCTGGAATGTAGCTGGCGCATTCCCCAATCCGAAGGGCATAACTAGGTATTCATAATGTCCATATTTTGTACAAAATGCCGTTTTCCATTCGTCACCGGGGTTTAATTCGAATGAGGTTGTACCCGGCCTTCAAATCAATTTTGGTGAAAATCCTCGATCCAGCAACCCTGTCTCTAAGTTCGTTCATAAGCGGCAATGGATATCGGTTCATAATCGTCACACAATTGAGACCTCCGTAGTCCACGTACAATTGGAAGCCTCTTCCGTGTGGCTTTGGAACGAAAGAGTATGGGTGCACCCACGGGTGACTTGCTAGGACGGATCTTTCCAGAATCAAGCATTTCCTTCAGATATTCTTTAAGGACCGAAAGCTCCTTCACTGAGAGCGCGTAGATGGGACCCCACGGAGGTTGTTCTGCATCTTTCAAGTCAATACCATGATCGTAGGATCGATGAGGCGGAAGAGCATTGGCGGTTTCTCCGTTGTATAATGTTTCGAAGTCTCTGTATTGCCATGGAATTCGCTCTACCCAATCGATCTCAATTTCATGTGCCCCGTTGACATGCATTGAACCAATAACCCCGATCCATCGCAGGTGTGTCAAAAACTTCAGAATGGAATCGTCATACTTGATTGAGAATGAAGATACCGCTGCCTTTGTGCAATGTTGATGGCAGTGTTTCGACGTAAACTGGAGCTTGTCATTTTCTTCGGTAACTCCACTGAGTGCTCCATGCTTGAAGATCCACCAGTAAGGTAACATGATATCAGACGAATCCTCCATTGGACCAATTTCGAAGGTTTCTTTGGTATAATAGGATTCATACCGCAGAGTAACGGGGAAGGAGTACTGCCAACCCGCTCCATCTACTCTTTCGCCATTAAAGTTTTCGACTATCTTTGGTTCCGTTCGAGTCACTAATGGAACACCATGTGAATCGGCCAACTGCTTCGACATCATAGGTGTATCACACCCCGTATCCAAGAGAACCCATACAGGGACATTTTTCTCCGTCTCGAAAGCTTGCAAACATGCGTATTGTGGTCTTGAACCTGCCTTAGGTTCAGGTGGTAATTGTTTGGATTTCTTGGGTACAGGCTGAGGTGCGCTGGCCGCAGCCTTGCGTTTTCGATCTTTTCGGGTGACAACCAGGATGAACTGCCTTTCGACACAGCTCCGGCCGCAATGGGTCGTGGTTGCTAAGATTCGTAAATTCGTAGGTGAATGAGGTTCGAATGAGTTATGATCAAGCTCGATAGTAATTGTTTGTCACTTGTCACGCTTGGATGCTATATGACCAGCATATTTCGAGTATTGAACTCATCCTCAGGCACCCTTTCTTAAACGAGCAGAAAAGAAAGTATATTGAATATCGGAAAGCTATAATACCAATGACCGCATTGGTAAGACCCAAATGAAAACCCAAAAGAAATATGAATATCTGTACCCATAAAATCAAAAACCGGAGGTGTCTGTACCTCATAAAAACCGGAGGTGTCTGTACCTCATAAAAAACACATAGGAAAGACCGCAATCCCACGAAACAAAGGAAAGACAAAAGAAAACTCGTTTCATCCGTCAATTTCCATACCGTCGGAGTCAGCCTCGTAAAGCACTCGAGAGCCGGAGGCTGCTGCCGGTTTCGTAATTCGGTCAGCCAGACTCCTGGGCTTGACTTCAAAGAAGAGGTGGTTACTTCTGGCATTTCCATCTTAGGCTTCTTATCCTTCTTTTTTTTTTTGCTGGATGACATCTTGATGGCATTCTTACAGAATAATCGATGCTCTGAAGAACCGCAGCGCTTGCATTCGTTGCGCTTGGCTCCTGCCTCCAATAAACATTCCGCAATGCCTTTCAGGGCTTCGCCTTTGGTCCGTATTGACTGTCTCAGGACGCTTCTTCTCCGTTCGAAATTTCTTGGAGTCAGAACCTTTCTCAAAGTTCTTCTTTCCTTGATTCCCCTTATCATCACCAACATCATCAACGCTTCTCTTATTGTTCTTTTTGTCTTGGGTTTGTGATCGTTGTGCTGGTGCCTTTCTTGCAGGCGTTTCTCATATGCGCGGCTGACTAGTTTGAGCAGTAATTGGTATTCTGCGTCGTCGTTTGGTTAATCTTCGAAAAGGATATTCGATCCTCGATTTTCTTCGTTGAGTCCGCTGTGTAGAGCCTGTTGCCATGCAATCCCTGATAAGCAGACATGGTAGTTTAAGTTCTCCATCTTTACGATGTAGTCCCGGATATCTCCCTTGTACTGCAATTTCTCTTCTTTTTTTTTTGAGGCATTCTGTTTCCTCCTCCGGTCGATGAATTGTTCCTCCATAGCACTGGTGAATGCCGCCATGTGTCAACCTGAAAATGCTTCCTAAGCTGTTTTTTCTCGGTTGTTGTACCAGGCCAACACTGTTTCTCGAAGGATACTTCCAACGAAGATGATCTTATCGTCGTCATCGTTATATTAGTCTTTGACGTACCTGAGAATAGCGATCCACTCCTGTAATCCAGTGGCGGTAGGATTCCGACCTGTCCGTTGGATCTTCCTTAAACTTGTAGGCAAGCTCAATCTTCTGCTTCTTGGCTGAATTCGGAGTTCTTGGTGGGTGAGGTGGTACTTGTGGTGGTGGCGCCAGGCGGTAGCGCAGGTGGTTCACTATAGTCCGTTCCTCCTGGTGGTGGAAGTGGTGGGAGAACATCGTCTCCACTATCAGAAGAGCTGGAGCTACTCAGCTGGAGCTAGAAGACTC